>MU766694.1:3309-69146 GCA_026770625.1 Nicotiana glauca
AATTTGTGGGTGCTACGTACGCACGAGGTGATGAGAGTCCGTGCGTAGCTACTTTATGCTATTGTCCGGGTAGTCTAGGACCCAAAAGCATGCTATACTTGAATTAATCGTAAACATATTGATAGCTTGAATTGCTTAAATCACATTGAATTAGTAAATGAATTTCGAAAAGTATTAAACTTCATTTTCCTAGATTATTAAAAGATGATTGGCTTTTATTTGGATAAATGTTCCCCGATAAATCCTTAATTGGTTGTTTGAGCACGTATTTCTATATGTACCTGCGTCGCATGCATGATTTGCGAGTAGGGTATTTGTTTATTTTATGTTGACCGGGTAGCAAGATAGTTCACGAGCGCGGTAATAGATGCATCTATGATTTGAGCCGTTCGACCCTCGGCAGTGCACAATTTACATTTCTGTTGGAGCGGGCCATCGACCTCGGCATGATTTGTGCATGATATATACTGTTGCCTGAGAACTTTAAATGTTGATATTGCCTTTCATGGTTTGATATAAATTGATAAGATAATGAAAAGTAAATCTTGTAAATTCTTTATTATTTTTAAAGGTGTTTACCTATTTTCCGGCTTTGTGAGTTAGAACTGTTATAAAAATCCATGATTTTCTCATTTTTTTGTATATTATTATTTGACCTCTAGCAAGTGTTGAAGTTGACCTCTTGTCTCTACTTCTTCGAGATTAAATGGGATACTTGCTGAGCACACGTTGTTTTCGTACTCATACTACAGTTGTTGTGCTTTTTTGTTGCACAGGTTTATGTGTGGCTAGTGGCATAGCGGCATGGTTTACACGGAGACTAGGTGAGCTGTATTTCCTTGAGGCGACCCGCAGCTAGTATAGTCTCTCTCAGGATTCTATTTATTTCCTGTCCAATTGTATTTCGGATAGCCATTGTACTTTCTTCGGTTTTTCTTAAAAATTGCTCATGCACTTGTGACACTAGGTTTTGGGAGAATTTTTGAATTATTTAGTATTAAGTCTTTTATCTACTTTATGTTCATTTTCGTGAAATTTTATTATTTATTATTTAATGTATAAGAAAAATAATTTTCGCAAATACTAAAATTTGAATTTAATTAAGCACTCTTGGCTGGCTTGCCTGACAGCGGTGTCCGGCGCACCATGACCCTTAATGGATTTTGGGTCGTGACATTAAAAAAAATACACGGATCCGCCGCAAAAAGATATGAGGAGACCTTCCCCTCCGATTTTCTGGATCTTCTTCAACAAAATTAATAATGGCTAAAAATCCATCCAACATTCTCTTCCTCTCCATTTGAAAAATCAGAGAAATCTCACTCCCTCTCCATCTTCTTTCTTCTCAAATACACAAAAACTCACCACCAAAGTAGCTGAAAACTTTCGGAGTTCAATTTTTGATTGTAAATCTAAAAAAAGGTTTCAGACCTTTAGTTGGTCTTGCTTAGCTAATCTTCCTTGCAAATAGCTGTTGAAATTTGGGAATTATCGCTGCTATTGTTGAATCTGCTACTTTGTCCAGTAGCTGAGATCCAATGTTACAATCCGTTTTTTCAGCCTTTGTTTTGGCTTTTGAGTTTTAGTTGCACTCAGGTATGAATCTCAATTCAAAAGTGTGGTGATTGTTGTTAGAGGCTCCATTGAACTAAAATTTGCACCGTTAATTCCTTTGTTCTTTTTTTTTCTTCTCTTAAATTCATCACGGCTAATTGCAAGCTTGGATCATTGTTTTGGCTTAAATTTGTCACAAACGTTTCTTTCCTTTCTATTAAGAGTCTATCTTTGTTTAGTGCAAGTGGATGTATATTTTGTATGATTTTTGGTTTTAATTAGCCCATAACATCGTCACCTATGCTAGTGATAGAGGTGCAAAGTTTGTTAGTGATTTTTGTTTTTTTTTTCGAATTTTCTGAAGATCAGTAGCTCTATCCTAATTTTCTTTGGATTTGGATTTGTTTATGAGCACGCAATTCGGCTAGGGCACGACAGATTTAAATTGGACCCTTGTTGGCTTTATTATTCAATTCCTTTGCCACTGATTTGGTAATAGCTAATAACTCAACTAAGGAAATGGGTTTATATCTCTTTCTGCCACCATTGGAGTTGAATTTCAGTTTTAAAGCATTATGATGAGTTCAGGACAATTATTTACTAGATTCCAAATGCAATGTGTTATTAAGCTTAATAACCGAATGACACTAAAACGTGAAAACATGTTGCCATGAAATTGGAATGTCTTTGAAGCTAGTTAGAGATAGTCTGAAAAATATTACTTTGGCCATGTAATTAGGAACTCTTATGCTTAAATGCTTAGCTGCTGTAAATGAAATATTATTCACTATTTAATTAGGATTTTATGGTAATTGATAGCTTTATCCATATTCCCTTTGAAATAATTTGAGGCGTGCCAGGCCAAGTAAAATCTTAAAATGTATGGCCCTCATTTAATTAATCATTATAATTCAAGGCGTGCCATTTAGCGAATTTTCATGACCCTCACAAAGTTAAGAATGCATAGTTGCTTTAGGCGCGCTGTTTAATAATTTACCTTCCTAAACTCGGGTGTGCATTTGTGTGATCCAAATCCAAATCTCAACAACGTTAGATAAAATATGTCAAGAGTCGCGGGTGCATTTATGTGACGTGGTTCAAGACGTATTTTATATGACGCTGCAATTCTCCTAAAAATGAATAAAGGCGGTTAATGATTTTTAATATTGAACCATAGGCTAAACATGTATTAAAATCAGATAATAGGCCAATTATGATAGTTTAAACGACCGTGCTATATCCAAGGAATCCGGGGGTGCCTAACACCTTCCTTCGGGTTAACAGAATTCCTTACTCAGAATTTCTGGTTCACATACTTCAAAAGGAAAGTCAAAATTTTCTCGATGTGGGATTTAAAATAAACCGGTGACGTGGGACACCACAAATATCCCAAGTGGTGACTATGAATTTTAAGTAAATAATCCAGTTTCGATTGTCACTTCAATTGGAAAAATTCTCTTATACACTTTTAGGGGTGTAGGGAAAAGGAGGTGTAACAGTTAGCAGTTTATGAGCCACAATAGATGTACTTAGACCAGTCATGTCCTCATATTCCCTTAGAAAGTCTGTGTATTCCTTCTTTTCTGATGGCGACAAATGAATGCTTATTCGCATTTCCTTGACATTCTCTGCATCTCCCAGGTTAACAATTTCTATCTCGTCTAGGTTGGACTCTGTTTTCAAAGTTCTCAACCTCTTTGACGATCTCCTCGGGTATGTCATCTTCCTCTGAATCAATGTCTATTTGTTGTGTTGTCTCATTGCATGTCACGGTCATTGGTTCATCAAGGTAAGTAATAGTAATGCTGTAAAAGTAAGGTAATGAGAGAAAAGTAATAATGAGTTTGATTCATAAGAAAAATCGAAATGCTTTGATAAATTTCATAACTGTTTTGAACATTAAAGATCTTATTGCAGAAATCAAAATGTGAAAAGAAAATTTTTCTAGTAAAAATAAAAGATAGTACATGATGCTTGTTCAACCTTGCTACCCTGATGCTCGCCGGGATCTGGTGGTCCTAACGGCCCAATTGTTGAGGTATGATCCTCTACTCACAGCTTGTATGGAAGGACCTTCCTCCCCCTCCTCCTCGAAAACAACACATCGGTCCATGTCATTATCTTCTAAGAATAGGTTTTTCACGCAGCAAGTGCCTCTTCTTCGTCTGTCCCATAAACAATGATAGCCTACGGGAAAGTCTGCTCCAAAGGTGGTATTGGATGATCCAGCGGATAGTAAGGACCGGTCCATGGTGGTGACCAGTTGTTAAAATGTTTCCCAAGTGTACTCATACCCCAGACCAAAAGTAGTGCTGTTCTTCTTGAGTTTTATAGGTTTAGCAATCCCCTAGAGGTTCTTGCCGAGCCCCTTGCCAGGCTTGTACCCACTCCAATTCAATATGCTCTCGATCTTATTGTCCCACCATTTATCTTTGTCAACAACATTGACTCGCTCGATGTGGTGGTAGGTCTCTCCACCCACCTTTCTTATTCCCCTTATTTCCAGAATGATCTGACGACTGTATATAGGATTACTGCCATCACCGTGAATGATCACTTCCTGATGATTCCATTCAAATTTCACGGCTTGATGTAGTGTCAAAGCCAGAGCCCCTGTAGAATGAATCCAAGGGCGTCCTAACAGCAGGTTGTAGGATTCTGGCACATCTATCACTCGAAAGTCAACCTCACACCAAGTAGGTCCCATCTGAAGACACAGGCTAATTTCTCTGAGGGTGGACCTTTGGGATCCATCAAAATCTTTCACTTTGATTGCTCATTTTTTTTATCTCGTGCATTCCTTTACCCAGCTTCTTGAGTGTTATCAATGGACATATGTTAAGACTGGATCCCCCATCAATCAGGATCCTAGTGATGAAGTAGTCTTGACATTGTACGGTGATATTCAATGCTTTGTTATGACCCATCCATTTAGGCGGCAACTCGTCCCCATAGAATGTAATTTTGTGGATTTCTAACACTTGTCCTAACATATTGGGCATTTCTCCGCCAGTGATGTTACTCGGCACGTATGCCTCACTCGGCACCTTTAATAGAGCATTTTTGTGTGTCTTGGAGCTCTGCAGCTATGAGAGGATAGATATCTGCGCTGGTGTTTTGTTAAGCTAGTCAGTGGCTGAATACTCCTTGGTCTGTATCTTCCTCCAAAGGTTATCTGGGCCTGCTTCAATGATGAGTGGCCGGTTGGAAGCCTGCTTAGTTGACTAGGCTAAGTGTTCCGGTGTATAGACTCTTCCAGTCCTTGTCACCCCCTATGCTGCAATAGTTTCTTCGAACCTAACGTTGCCCTTCCTTTTAGCCTCGGTTGAATAATCCCAAGGGATATCTTTTGTATGGAATGACGGCATGGTGGTCATCACCACTGGAATTGGTGAGGCTACCCTTACTTCAAATGGGACATGTTCCTTGAGTGGTAAGATTGTAACCTCAAACGGTGCTGGTTCTGCCTCAAACTTAAGCGGGATAGACACGTCTACCTCCGTGACCTCAGATGGTTGAATCTGGACCATGATAGTGTTAAGAGTAACTGCTGGCTTCTTTGGATCATCACCTTATGTGATTAATCCAATGGATCACTTGGGATCCCAATCATCCTCCATTTTAATTATGCGAACACCCCCGCCCTTATCATCTGGTAGGGGGTTGTTGCATATAATTGGAGCAGCTTTCTTTGCTACAATGACCTTGTTATTTATTAAGGCATGTATCTTGTCCTTTAAAGAACGACATTCATCGATAGTGTGTCCCTTCATGCCAGAATGGTATGCACAAGATTTGTTCGGATTAACCCACCGAGAAGGTTTCTCAGGGCTAGAAGCAGGGATTTAGGGTGACATAACCGGCAGTTTTGAGTCTCTAATATAACTGATCAATGGTCTCAGCAACGGCTTTGTACTATTTTGGGGACCTCTAATCAAAATTAGTCCAGGGCCTAGGAAATATTTGGCGTATGGGGGGTGATTGGTATACATGTGTGGGTTGGGAATATCTGGGCGAGGTAGGCTGATATGTGAGAGGTGGAGGTGACTAATAAGTCATTGCAGGGGCTTGGTAGGAGGGTGCTTGGCAGTTTGGAGATGACTAATATGTGAGTGGAGGTATAAGGTAGGTTTGGTATTTGAGGGGAGACTTGGTCCTTTGTGCGACCATTAAAGCCCCCACATCTCTCTTCTTTGACATACCACCAGACTGCAAGGCCTTATTTGTATCTTTGTACGCCTCGAATTTTGTAACCATGTCACCTTTGATACCTTCTTCACTTCGCTCCCCCAGCTTGATGATGTCGGGAAACTTGTGATTTTCAATAAACATTAACCGATCATAATACTGTGGGTCCTAGGCCTGGACAAAGAATTTGTTCATCTGTTCCTCCTCTAAGGCAGGTCTGAACTTAGCAGCTTTCGACCTCCAGCGAGTAGCATACTCACAAAACGTTTCTGTAGGCTTCTTCTTCAAATTTTGAATGTAGAATACATCTGGCACATCTTCTGTGTTAAATATGAACATGTCCATGAAATCAGAGGCCATACCTACCCAACTTGACCATATCTTAGGATCTTGGCTAATGTACCAGGATAGTGCATCTCTCTTCAGACTCATCATAAATAGTTTTATGTGGATCCTTTCGTCCTTTCATACTCCAACCATCTTGTCCCAGTATATTCTTAGATAAGCCCTCATATCACCTGTATTGTCAAACATCTCAAACTTGGGAGGTTTGTACCCCTTTGGTAGTTCAACATCTGGTTGTATGCAGAGATCTTCACAGTTTAACCCTTCAATACCTTTACTTCCTTTGATGCCTTGGATTCGGCTAGTCAATTTCTTAAGCTCTTTAGCCAAATTCCTGATGAGTGAATCCTTCTCTTCAGACTCGGGGGTGCAAGATATACGTTGGGTGAAGAGTGTTACGGTCTCCATATAAATGTGATTGTAGTAGGTGTGGAAGTGGTCATTTGTGGAGTCTTGCGGTTCGGGTAAGAGCAAGGGATTGTTATTTGGAGTGCGGCAAGTGTTGCATTGATTCTTTGTTGGAATAGTGGGACGATCTGGTTGCTTTTGTGGAGGTGCGGGATTTTGGCCGTTGGGGAAGATGGGGTATGGGGTGCTGAGGGAGAAGGATAGGTTGGCCAGGTTCCGAACCTGATCAAGCTCTTCTTGGAATTTCAGCAGCTTTTGTTCGAGTTGGGATGCATTTTCCTTGGAAACCTGGGTACCATGACCATGTGTGACCTCTACACGTTCAGTCGAGTTCTCCTTTCTAGCGTTGTTCAAATCTTCCATTTTTCCTTTATTCTTGTTTTTGACAGGACTAAGAGGAGCAGTGGGTGGGGGGCCCTTGGATCTTGTATAATATGATGATGTTTCCAGAATGCTCGAACTAACCTTCGAGTAGGGGAATAACAAAACAAAAATAAAATAAAAAGGTAACCAAGTTAGTGAGGATATATAAAAAGCATGGAAATATTTAAACACATAGTGCATGAATATAAAGTGTGTCCTAATTTGGGAGACTTGTTGTACCCGAGGTAGGCCTAGCGATAAGTTAATTTGGAGAACTTAGGATGCTAAATACCTCATTTTATTGATAAAATAGACGAATCCCAAACTGACACTTAAATAAAAAGGAAATAGTAATCACTACCGGCAATCGGTCTTATTACATAGAGTGAAAATGAAGACTCCTATATACTTGGTCCCAGAAGAACCTTCCCCAGATTCGGCATCTCTGGCTGCATCGAACAGCTTTCTCAACTCGTGGTCTCAGTAATAGGTAGGCCCTGGCTAGGTGTCTGCCTTCGGTCCCTTCAGCATTTCGGCAATCTTCGACCCTCTTGAGGAACTTCTTCTCCAACTCCACAATGCCTCGCTACAAGTGTCCCAGTCACTTGTTGGCACTGACAGCCATGTCTTTCCATTCCCCAATTAGTTTCTTGCTGGACTCTTGTATTTTGCGGTGCTCGCTTTCGTATTCCTGGATCCTTTTGAGTAGTTGATTGTATTTGACCTATGTCTCAGCCCTTTAATCTATGATTCTGTGACCCCGGGCAAACCCTGGCTAAGGCCCCAAAAAATTTTCTTAAGTAAACTAGTATTTCGTGGTGCCACGTAGGCTAATTATAATATTTTTTTTGCGATATTAACATGGTAGGCATCAATTGGATTTGGTAAACAAGTGTATGAGTCGTATATTAAGTAAGGTGGGGTCCAGGAAGAGGCCTAAGTGTAAGCCAAATGGGAAAATTTTCATAATAGACTAAGATTCCAAATAAGTTTGCTCTAGTCCATATTATGAACGAGCATATATAAATATGTATAAGGTTTTATGTGATGAATAATCTATCAAAAGAAAGGTCTTTGAGTATAGTTTCCAACACTACAAACCTTTCACCTTTTGAAATTCCTACACAAAGTTATGATCAAATTACCAAAGGCTGGATTTGCGACCAATATGCGATCTCAAACCGACCATGCGGACCGCAAATGCGTCGCATAGTGAAAAAGTGTCGGGAAAAACATTATATTGTTGCATGTTGATTATGCTGTAGCATAATCGATTATGCTATCGCATTTCGATTATATTGCAAGAATGCTGGCCAAATTTCGATTATGCTATAGCATAATTGCACCATATTTTTTACTTCGGGGTCATTTTCGAAAATTTTCATATCCGAACCCACTTTGACAAATAAGCTTTGGGGATTCATTTGGAACTATTTTTACACTAATTCTAGAGATAGATGAGAGAATTTTAGAGAGAGAAAGAGGAACCTAGCCTCCTAATCATCAATCTTGCACAAACCCTCAAGAATCAAGCATGCCAATCTCTGGCTCACTATCTTCCGAGTATGTCCTACTTCTAATATTTCATATATGAGATTATGAGTTCAAAAATATATTTTGGGGTTAGAAATAGGCCATTCATGTGACACTAAGCTATAGTATACGGGATTAATGAACTATTTTGGGTAGTTCTTAATGAAATTGGATAAGGGAAGAAGGAATTTCCATTGTAGAACCTTGTAGTCTACTTCACTTGTTAGGTGTTTGATGAAATTCCTAAGAGGGTTACACCATTGGTAATCTTTCTAATTATTAATTGATTTCAGCTATTTCCTTATAGATTGTTATTGCTAGAGGTGTTGGTGTATTTTAAAATTTTAAGGGAAAGCTCTTTGAGGTATGTACTGCTAAAACCCCATCTTTTAGAAATTGAGCTTCATCGGTGTTGGTGTGAATATGGTAAGATTGAAGTTGAATTCTCGTATTGATTGTTATTCCACTTAAATTGGTGTTGCAACCTTATATGCGTGAAAGATATGTCTCAATAAGATCAATATGCTATTCTTGGTAACTTGAAAAGGTGCAAGGAATGTGAATCATGTATTGAAATGCTTAGGCAATAAATTGAGATTGAAGAATGTAAAGTATATGCTAAATTGCCTAGGTTCAAGTTAAGTTTAAATTGTGATTATTTTGCCGAGTCATGAGAATTCCCCTCTATGCTTTTAACTTGAATTTTTCTTGTGTATGCCCATTATCTTAAAATTGTAAGATTGTTGTTGAAAGTGAAAGTGATGTGGAACGTGAGTTGTGAAATGCGGCCTAGTGCCAAGAATGATGGGATAAGTTGTGTCCCCAAGTGCATATGAAATGATATATATGAAATAAAATAATTAATGAGAAGGGAATAACGCCTTTGATAATATCAATTGGGCCGGGATTGGACTCCGCTCTAGATAGCGGTTGTATTTTGTTGAGTCGAGGAGTATTGATTAAGCTATTGCACTACCAACCTAAATTCATTAAGTGAGTCAAATCAAAAAATTTACTCATTGTATATGAACATCCATATTGAAGAATTCTCATAAACATGGTCTTAACATGGTTTTAAATAACAAAATATTGCATGTATCGACTCTTTGAACGAGATGCATTAATCGTGAATCCACTCTATTACAAATCCTCTTATTTAAATTCTTGTGGAATTAAGTTCTATAATTGTTTCCTTGAATGGAGTTATAACTCTAGGATTAATAATTCCCACTTTCTTTTCCTAAATTCTTAACAAGGGACTATACCTGATGAATTTCGTATAGAATATTTTATTGAAATGGACAACATCTGCCCACTTGTGCCTATTCATGCACCGTCGTAAAGTTTACCTATGTGGTGTCGAGTTCCATAAGCATCCTAGTATTGCGATCCTTCTCGAGTCACTCTTTTACTCAGTTATGTATATAGCTTATATGGTTTGAACAGTCAATCTACTCTCTTGCGAATATCATCATGAAAGTTTCTCACTGTCTAGTAACATAAGAGCATACCTTAATACCTCACATGAGTGCATGTCAATCGAAATGGCCATTGTGTGCATAAGGTCTCTTTGATAATTCAGGTCTTCACATCCCTGTCATAGGAAAATCTTGTGTCGCCATCTCAGTATAACTTTCATGTCCATTTGGGACATCCCGCAGTAAGTATCTCACTTTATTAGTCGTATTTTGGTTGCTCGTGGCGTGGTCGTGTATTGCAGTTAGGAGTTAATATAGCAAAAACATGTCCAGCTCATAACAAATGTTTATTTTCTCTTTACACCTCCACAACATGTGTTAATTGTGTTCCCTAGTTAGTGAATTCATTTTGCTAGCTTCCCAACACTTGTTCGATAACCATGAGAGAACATATTCTTCTATGTGTCATTATAACACTATCGTTCTCATAAGGACCCTTACTAGGCTCTCCTTCATACCAAGCGCACCTTTGGGGGTTTTCGTAGCACAACGCCTGTTTCCCCTGTTTTCTATCTTTCATTAGCATCTGGGTACTTCTCAAATCAAAATCCAGGGAGAACTCAGTATGAACATCTGCAAACCCTTCATGATTATTCTATACTATCTCATTGGGTTCCCATATTATTTCAAGTTCATCAAGCGTTGATGGCATGTCGCAATTGGTGAGATTAAATGATCTCCTTTCGATAATGGATTATCTACACATTTGCTAGTCCAACGATCTGCTCATTAGTCTAACTCTCACCTTTAGGTTTTGGGTTGACCAGGGTGTCACGACTCGGATTTCCCACCATCGGGATCGTGATGGCGCCTACTCGTGGTAGCTAGGCAAGCCAACTTATTTACCTTTTCATCATTAAACAATTATCTTAACAGTCTATAGCATCAATATAAAACATTAATTCTGATGAGAACAATAGCGGAAGTCTATCTGATAAATACAAATCATAAAAATGTGGAACAATTAAATAAATCCTCTACCCAAAATTTGGTGTCACATTACTCACGAACTTCTAAGAGTAAACTAAATATAAAGGTCTGAAAGAAATATAACAGATGTCTGTCTCGAAACAATGAGACAACAGTCAAATAAGAAAAATATAAAGAAGAGACGTCGGGCCTGCAGACGCTTGCAAGGCTACCTCAGTCTCGTGATAATGAAATCCTGCTCCCGTACTATTGTTGCTGCTGCTTCTCAAAACCTAGACCTATGAAAAAATGTACAGAAGTGTAGCATCAGCACAACCGACCCCATGTGTTGGTAAGTGTCTAGCCTAACCCCGGCGAAGTAGTGACGAGGCTAGACTGGACACCATATAAACCTGTGCAGTTATAAATATACAATGGAACATCGAATACAAGGTAATTAACAACATGGGAGGGGAAACATGCTAAGGGGAGATACCATATCAACAGTAATCCCAAGTAACTTCTTCTAAGGGATGGTTATCGGAGGCAGTTTGAGCGCCTCCAGCCAGGGTCTATGATGGTCACCCAGTATGAGACCCGGTTTATCGATCTAGCTCGCCATTCCCTCGTCAAACTCCCCACTGATAGGGAGAGGGTGAGGAGATTTATTGATGGTTTGATCCAGCCTATTCGTCTTCATATGGACAGAGAGGCGGGTAGTGACATTACTTTTCAGGAGGCGGCCAATGTGGCCCAGAGGATCGAGATGGTTCTACCACAGGGGGTGGTTATAGGGCAGACAAGAGGCCCCGTCACTCAGGTCGATTCGGTGGTGCCTCATTTAGAGGCAGGGATTCTTATGACAAGGGCTAGTCTTCCAGGCCTTTTCAGTCAGCCTTCCATGCTTCACAGGGTGTCTCAGGTGATCGTGGTTTTCGTAGGTAGTATTTTGATCAGTAGCCCATCAGTGCACAGCCTCTTCAGAGTGTTCATGGAGGTCATTTGGGCCATCAGGGCCAGTCTCATCATACAGGGGGATGTTACGAGTATGGTGAGTATGGTCATATCAGGAGAGCTTGCCCGAGATTGAGGGGCACACAATCACAGCAGCAAGGTCCTCGCTATGATTCAGGCACCAGTTGACCCACAGCCTACCCAGCCAGCCAGGGGCGAGGGTAGGGATCATAGAGGTGGAGGTCGAGACCATAGAGGTCGAGGCGGTACCTCCAGAGGTAAGGGCCAGCCAGTGGCCGATCGTCCTAGAGACATGGTTCAGGGAGGTGGGGCTGAGCGCCGATTTTATGCTTTGCAAGCTAGGCCAGAGGCGGAGGCGTTAGATACTATTATTACAGGTACTATTCTGGTTTGTGATAGAGATGCGTCAGTGCTATTTGACCCTGGGTCTACATATTCATATGTGTCTTCCTATTTTGCACCCTGACTGGCTATGTCTAGTTATGCTTTGGACATTCCTGTTTATGTGTCTACACCGGTGGGTGACTCCACAGTAGTCAACCAGGTGCATCATTCCTGTGTGGTTGTGTTTGAGGGTCTTGAGACCCGTGTCTATCTTCTACTATTAGATATGGTGGATTTTGACGTTATATTGGGGATGGATTGGTTGTCCCCGTATCATGCCATCTTGGATTGCCACGCCAAGATGGTGACCTTGGCCTTTCCAGAATTACCCCCACTAGAGTAGAGAGGGACCTCAAGTCATGCCACTCGTAGTGTTATTTCCTATGTTAAGGCTCGACGCATGGTCGAGAAGGGGTTTTTAGCTTATCTGGCATATGTTCGTGACTCCAGCGCAGAGGTTCCTTCTATTGACACGGTTCCTATTGTTCGTGAGTTTCCCCAGGTTTTCCCTTCAGACCTGCGTATGCCACCCGACAGGGACATTTATTTTTGTATTGATCTAGTTTCGGGCACGCAGCCCATTTCAATTCCGTCGTATCGCATGGCCTCGCCAGAGTTAAAAGAGTTAAAGGACCAGTTGCAAGATTTACTAGAGAAGGGTTTTATCAGGCCTAGTGTTTCTCCTTGGGGTGCGCCGATGTTATTTGTAAAGAAGAAGGATGGTTCGATGCGGATGTGTATTGATTACCGGTAGTTGAACAAGGTGATGATAAAGAACAAATATCCACTGTCAAAGATTAATTATTTGTTTGACCAGCTTCAGGGAGCAAGGGTGTTCTCAAAGATAGACTTGAGATCTGGCTACCATCAGCTGAGGATTAGGGCATCTGGTGTCCCTAAGATAGCATTCTGCACTCGGTATGGGCACTACGAGTTTTTAGTCATGTCATTTGGGTTGATCGATGCCCCAGCAGCATTTATGGAGTTGATGAACCGAGTGTTCAGGCCTTATCTAGACTTGTTCGTGATAGTCTTCATAGACGATATTCTGTTGTACTCCTGCAGCCAGGAAGAGCACGAGCAGCACCTCAGAGTGTTTCTCTAGACTCTGAAGGATAGACAACTATAAGTTTTTGAAGTGCGTGTTCTGGTTGAGTTCGATTGCATTTCCTGGTCATATTGTATCAGTAGAGGGAATTCAAGTGGACCCAAAGAAGATTGAGGGAGTCAATAGTTGGCCTCAACCAGCTTCGGTGATCGAGATTCGGAGTTTCTTGGGGTTAGCAAGTTATTACCGTCCGCTCGTGGAGGGATTTTCGTCCATTGCAGCCCCGATGACCAGATTGACCCAGAAGGGTGCCCAGTTCAGATGGTCAGATGAGTGTGAGGCGATCTTTCAGAAGCTCAAGAAAGCTCTTACTCCGGCACCAGTGTTGGTTTTACCCACGAGTTCAGGGCCTTACACAGTCTATTGTGAGTTTCCCGTATTGGGCTTGGAGCAGTATTGATGTAGGATGGCAAAGTTATTGCCTATGCTTCAAGACAGTTGAAGATCCATGAGAATAATTATCCGGTTCATGACCTAGAGTTGGCAGCGGTTGTTCATGCTTTGAAGATTTGGAGGCATTATCTATATGGTGTGACGTGTGAGGTGTACACGGATCACAAGAGCCTTCAGTACTTGTTCAAGCAGAAGGAGTTGAATGTGAGGCAGAGGAGGTGGTTAGAGTTGTTGAAAGATTATGATGTTACTATCTTATATCACCCGGGTAAGGCCAATGTGGTGGCCGATGCATTGAGTAGGAAGTCTGCCAGCATGGGTAGTCTTGCTTATATCCCAGTCAGCTAGAGACCGCTTGCTTTAGATATTCAGTCCTTGGCCAATCGATTTGTGAGATTAGATATTTTTTAGCCCAGCAGAGTATTGTCTTGCACGGTCGCTCGTTCTTCTCTATTAGAGCATATCCGTGATCGGCAGTTTGATGATCCTCATTTGTGTGTCATGAGAGACATGGTGCAGCGAGGAGGGGCCATGAAGGTGACCTTAGGTGATGATGGTGTTATGAGGATCCAGGGGAGAGTTTGTGTGCCCAATGTTGATGGGATTCGAGAGTTGATCTTAGCGGAGGCCCATAGTTCTCGATATTCTATTCACCCGGGCGCCGCGAAGATGTATCCGGACTTGCGGAAGCATTATTGGTGGCATAGGATGAAGAAGGATATTGTTGCGTATGTGGCTCGATGTTTGAACTGTCAGCAGGTCAATTATGAGCATCAGAGACCCGGTGGTTTGCTTCAGAGGATCGAGCTTCTCGAGTGGAAGTGGGAGAGGATTACCATGGATTTCATTACTGGACTTCCATTGACTCAGAAGAAGTTTGATGCTATTTGGGTCATTTTGGATAGGCTCACCAAGTCAGCGCATTTCATTCCAGTGGCAGTCTCCTATTTATCTGAGAGGTTAGCTGAGATTTATATCAGGGAGATTGTTTGCCTTCATGGTGTATCGGTATCCATCATTTCAAATCGAGGTACGTAGTTTACCTAGCGCTTCTGGAGAGCGGTTCAGCAAAAGTTAGGTACCCAAGTTCAGTTGAGCACAACGTTCCATCCTCAGACGGACGGTCAGTCCGAGCGGACTATTCAGATTTTAGAGGATATGCTCCAAGCTTGTGTCATCGACTTTGGAGGCTCGTGGGACCATTTTTTTCCTTTAGCAGAGTTCGCCTACAACAACAGCTACCAGTCCAGCATTCAGATGGCTCCATATGAGGCTTTGTATGGTAGGCGATGTCGGTCTCCAGTCGGATGGTTTGAGCTGGGAGATGCTCGATTATTGGGTACAGACTTAGTTCAGGAGGCTTTAGATAAGGTCAAGATCATTCAGGAGAGGCTGCGTTCAGCTCAGTCTAGGCAGAAGAGTTATGCAGACCGTAAGGTCCGAGATGTAGATTTTATGGTTGGTGAGCGGGTATTGCTCTGGGTGTTGCCTATGAAGGGTGTGATGAGGTTCGAAAAGAAGGGCAAGCTTAGCCCTAGGTACATTGGTCCATTTAAGATTCTTGATGAGTGGGAGAGGTGGCTTATAGACTTGCATTTCCACCTAGCTTATCAGCCGTGCATCCAGTTTTTCATATATATGCTTCGGAGGTATCACGGCGATCCTACACATGTGTTAGATTTCAGCACTATCCAGTTGGAAAAGGATTTATCTTATGAGGAGGAGTCGGTAGCTATTCTATACCGGCAGGTTCGTCAGTGGAGAGGTCAGCCCCCTGAGGCCTCAACTTAGGAGTCCGAGTCTGATATGCGGAGCCGTTATCCACATCTGTTCCATGACTCAGGTACTTTATTCTTTTGTCCATTCGAGGACGAACGGTTATTTTAGAGGTGGAGGATGTGATGACCCATAGGGTCATCACCTGTTTTCTCACTCGTTCCGTGCTTCTGAGGCCTTGAAAACCATATTTTTACTTGTCTCGATTTGCGTGCACAGTCCGGCGCATAGTCGGAAAGCTTTTATGATGAAATATGTGAATGCTGTGAAATATTTGAAGAATTTTGATATTAATATGATTATAGTTGACTTTGGTCAACATTTTTGGTAAACAGACCCGGACCCGAGGTTGGACGGTCCCAGAAGGTCCGTAGAAAAATATGGGACTCAGGCATGTGCCCGGAGTTGAATTCGGAGGTCTAAAACCCGAGATATAAATTTTTCTGTGAAATTGTTTTTTGGAAATTATTAAGGAAATTGGAAATGAAAATTTATTAAAAGACTGTGGTATCGAGCTCGTATTTTGGTTCCGACGCCTAGTACAAGTATTATATATTGTTTAAGCGCGTTCTATGAATTTTTGTCGAAATCGGACGTCATTTGACGTGTTTCGGACAATAAGTTCCAAGTTTGAAAGTTTATGAAGTTTAAAAGAAAAATCATGAGTTTTGAGGCTTGATTCTTTGTAAATGATGTTATTTTGGTGATTTGATCGCGCGAGCAAGTCCGTAGGATGTTTTTGAGGTTGTGTGCATGTTTGGTTTGGAGCCCCGAGGGCTCGGGTGAGTTTTGGATAGGCCACGAGTTGCATTTCTCATGATTTTGAAAATATGGTATGCTGGCTTCTGTGATCTTCGCAAATGCGAAGATGGGGATCGCAATTGCGAGTTCGAAAATGCGAACATTGAATCGCAATTGCGAAGCTGGGGATTTTTGCATGGGATCGCAAATGTGATCTTCTTCCTCGCAAATGGGGTCGTGCATCATTTGGGATTGTGACTTAGTCCATCCAGAATGACTATTTTTCTGTATAATTTGCAACTAATTGTTTGATATTATTATACTTTGGGCTAAATGTCATTTTTGGGCTTCATACCAATTGTTTGAACCCTTAGGGGATTGTTAATGATATTTCTCCTCACTGTTTGATTTCATACTAGTGCTCAGTCATGATATATTTTCACTATTTTAAAAACTCAACTATGTTATTCTGTTTTAAACACATTAATTGATATTATCAAAGATATTTGAGCTGAGCTTCATATTTTACTGATGCCCGAGGGGCTTATGAGATTCTGACTGAGTAAGGCCGAGGGCCTGTATTGTGAGGATACTTTTGGGTCGGGCTGTATGCCGCAGCAGTGATATATTGATTATGATAATGAGGCCGAGGGTTTGATATTGTGCGCCATGAGGTGGCTTGATATTGATATGAGGTCAAGAGCCTGTTTATGACGCCACGAGATGGCTTGATATTGTGCTTGGGACGTAAGAGGCCCCTCCAAAAGTCTGCACACCCCCAATGAGCGCGGGTACCCATTATGATGTGAGATATAGCCCGAGGGGCTGGTGTAGTTCTGAGATATAGCCCGAGGGGCTGGTATTGTTCTGAGGTATTGCCTGAGGGGCGGATTTGTTGACATTGTGCCCGAGGGGCGAACCTTTATGTACTTATCTTTCTTATTTACCTATCATGTACATGTTTAATTATGTAATTGTGCCCGAGAGGCATACTTTCTGTGCTTATTTGTTCTAATTGCTTGTATTCAATTGTTTAACTGTTGAAAAGCCATTTTTGAAGAAGTTTAAACTGAGTTAAGGTGCTTAAGAGATTTCACAACTTCATTGCTTTCTTACTAGTTTTGTACTGCTTATATTCAGCATGTTGATGTACTCTTTGTTATTTCCTATCGCTCAGTCTTCATTTATTTTTATTAATCACTGAGTTGGAAGTACTCACTTTACTCCCCACACCTTGTGGGCAGATTCAGGTATTTCTGAACCCGATAATGGGTATTGGTTGCTTAGAGGCAGAGTCAACGGAGTTTAGCAAGGTAGCTGCCCGACATTCACAGCACTGCTTTTCTCCCTCTCGATTTCATTAGACTATATTTAGTACATTTTTTACTCTAGTTGTATTCGGACCTTACTAGACGCTCATGACTAGTGACACCCCGATATCGGTCTGTGTTGGGTTTGTTTTTTCCACAAATTATACTGTTAACTACTTATTTTTGAGATTTTATCATGTTTACGACTTAAGACTTATTATTTTATTGTTTAAGACTGGAATAGGAATGTATCGGCTGGACTTGTCTTCATGAGAGGCGTCATCACAACCGGGTCCAGATTTAGGGTAGTGACAATCATCTACCAATCTGGGGTAGAATTTTAATTAGGACCCTCAAAATTTTAACATAAGAAAGTTGCAATGTCTCTGAAATGTGTTACAGTCACTAGTTCATCTAAAAATCACTTGATATCAATATGTTTCTAAAATGACTCTATTTTTTATCAATAATTACATATTTTCAAAAATTCTATTTCTGTAAGATGTTACCCAGGGAAACTCAAATAAGGCCTCTAGAATGGAAAAAAGCAAGGCCAGTAAACAGAAGAACGAACCAACCTCCCCTCACAAAACATATAATTTTTCTTTGAACGCAGGCACATTTGACGTAGTGATAGCATTCGGAAACATGTATACACAAAGCAAATCCACTATAAATCCGGCCATCAGACACCGAATATATCTCCAGCTAAGAAATATACTACTCTTATTAGCTACTCGCTCTTTGCATGGGACTAGTCCTTGTCCTGCATACCTGGATGAGGCTAATCCTTACCTTCATATCTGTATAAAGCTAATCCCTGAATCCACATTTGCATGAGGCTAATTCCTGCCTCCATATCTGCATAAGGATAATCCGTGCCTCCCTACCTGCATGAGGCTAATCCATACCTCCATATCTACATGAGGCTAATCCTTACTTTCGTATCTGCATGACGTTAATCCCTGCTTCCCTACTTACATGAGGCTAATCCTTGACTCCATATTTACATGAGGCTAATCCAGGCCTCCATATTTGCACTAGGCTAATCCCTGCCTCCATATTTGCATGAGGCTAATCCTTGCCTCCATATTTGCATTAGCCTCCATACCTACATGAGGCTAATCTTTGCCTCCATACATGCATGAGGCTAATCCTTGCCTCCATATCTGTAGGAGGCTAATCTGTGCCTCCATACCTGCATGAGGCTAATCCTTGCCTCCATATTTGCACAAGGCTAATCCTTGGCTCCATACCTGCATGAGGCTAATCCTTGCCTCTTTATATGCATGAGCCTAATCGTTGCTTCCACACCTGCATGAGGCTAATCCCTGCCTTCGTACCTGCATGAGGCTAATCCCTGCCTCCATACCTGTAAGAGGCTAATCCCTGCCTCCATACCGTCATGAGGCTAATCCCTGCCTCCACACCGTCATGAGGCTAATCCCTGCCTCTGTACCTGCATGAGGCTAATCTCTGCCTCCGTACCTGCATGAGGCTAATCCTTGCCTCCGTACCTGTATGAGGCTAATCCTTGCCTTCGTACCTACATGAGGCTAATCCCTGCATGAGGCTAATCCCTGCCTCTGTATCTACATGAGGATAATCCCTGCCTCCGTACCTGTATGAGGTTAATCCTTGACTTCGTACCTGCATGAGGCTAATACTTGACTTCATACATGCATGAGGCTAATCCTTGCCTCAATACCTGAATGAGGCTAATCCTTTCATCCATACCTGCAGAGGCTAGTCCCTGCCTCCACACTTGTATGAGGCTAATCCATGCCTCCACATTTGCATGGGACTAAGCATTGTCCCTTCATATATAAATATTGCTCTATTCTAGTACTATCTATTTGCTTCTCAATTGGGCTAAGCTCTGACCATCATTTCACAACACTAAGCCTTGTCTTGGTAACAACTTATTACTATATCTTATAGGCTGAAATATTGCAAATCTATCCAAAGGCGTCATAGTCAAAAAGGCAACATCCTCATAGCCAGAGGACACCATGCCATGGTCTGAGGATCCCTCAAATTTGCCTATCATTATTCAAAGGTGTCATAGTTTAGACGCATCGTCTTCATGGCCCGAGAACATCATTTCATGTCCTACGAATCCCTCACTAAAAAATTCAATGCCCAGGACATCATGGTCTGAGGACGTCATCCTTAACTGTCCAAAGACAACTTTCATGGTCCAAAGGGAATCTGTATCATGTTTAAATTTTTGCACAAATATATGTTTGTAGTATCTCTTTATATGCAGGTAACTAGAAAGCAACCTCTATCCTAGAAAGAGAGACCTAGCTCCAGTTCCTTCAAACTATCTCAACTTAACCGTTCACCATAACCGCTCTTGCATCGCATGTCCGTTCTTGAAATGACCTCATCGGTATATTTCGTCAATGAATCCAGAACTACACATGGCTTGATTCTTGTAAAACCAGGGATATGTAGGCAACTCAAGACCAGAGTCAGCCTCTATCTTTCAAAATATCTTATTCGGTCAAAATTGGCCATTATTTTTTTACCCGAAAACTCTTTCACCCTTCCCAGATAAATACGGACAGTTGTTGATACCCAAAATATTTTTAATACATACATACATATATACATATATATATATATATATATATATATATATATATATACACACACACATATATATAAAATACATATGCAGTCATAAGCATACATAATTATTTTTTATAATTTTTCTACAGTTTTAAAAGCTGCAAATTATTTTATTTCTTCTATTTTATTATATGTAAATATCCAATAATTATCCTTCATATTACATGATTTAGCCATCTAAGTTCATTATTTATGCCAACATAGTGTTTAATTATTTTTAGTACATTTTTGTAATTACATTTATATTTTTCAGCTAAATTGCATATCTTTACAATAATAGCCCTTACTAATGTATAATTATATATTTATGCATATAATTTTCTTTTATATATTTTTAAAATTATAAATAACTATTTTAAATTATTTTAGTTCACAAAGATATTTTTGGTACTCATTTATTATTTTTTATAAATTATTTAGTAATTAAAATTGGCTATTTAAAATTTAGCCCTATTTTCTAATCAATTCTGATCCTGATTTGACCCAATACCCAGCTCAATTTTAACCTAAACCTACCCAGCCCAAACTTTAATACCCGACCCGGCCCCGAACTCTTTCAATCTCTACCGTTGATCATAGAGCTCAACGGCCACAATTAACCCTTTCTCTTTTTAACCAAACGACACCCCCCCCCCCAAAACCCGGCCATTTCTCACCATTGGCCACCCTGAAACCCCTTTCCTCTCCAATGCTCTCAAAACCTAACCATAATCAGACCTCTCTGTCACTCATCTATGGCCATCCATGGTGGTATCTCACCACCCCCAGGCCTCTGATGGCCTCTCCTGTACTAGTATCACCATCTCTATGGTCCTCAAGGGACCAGGGTTAGTTTGCTTGCATCTATGGCCCTTTCTCGCCTGTTTCAGGCTATTTCAGTTTGATTCCAAGAAAGATCTTCCTATATCTATAGGCTTCTAAGCTTGGTTCTTCACCTCTATGTTGTTCTTCTCGAAGCCCTAATTTTTTGTCCCTTGAACTTCTCATATCTGTGCAAGATCTGAGATATATCAAACCCATTTCGTATGAGCTTTACAAGAACCTTCTGATTTTTACAAGAACCCTCTGATTTTCGAATTGGTTTTCATATTTCTAAACTAGGGTTTCCCGAAAATTTCATTTTCTAAAACATTTGATAATTTTGAGTGTTTAATCTTTTATTTCTTATATGTTCTAACCGATGTCGTAGGGTTTGCTCTAACCCTAACTTGTTTATACTAAAAGCCCTAATTTTTTGACATTTTTGTTTGGTTTTTGAGTTACTTGTGTACTGACTTTGTCCTTGCTGTGGTTCTTGTGATTTTTCTTTAGCTAATTTGATGTCTTGTGACTTTTTAGCCTAATATCCCTCTACTATGTTTCTTGGTTCAGCTTTTCTACTGATTATATATGTCTATGTTCATCCTAGCTATTCATAGTAAACCTACATTTTTCTCCTTAAATTAGGGTTGTTTTGAATTCTTGATTCACCAATTTGTTTCGTTAAAACCTATGTGTTAAATCGTGACTATTCTTTTTTTGCCTATTTGAATTGTCTGCGATATTTGCTGACTCATTGCGTGATTTTCTCTTTTAATTAAACCTTTGTCTACTCTAAAGTTCTTATTTATGGTTTGATTTGAACTCTTTTCCTTACACAAAACCTCTGATTCTTACTTCTCTGATCGGTTTGATTGAACTTCTTGCTTAATTAGTTTTCTCTTACCTTATTTTAATTAATGATGTTAGTTGGTGTTTCTTACTAATTGTTTCCTTAATTGAACTTTTGTTCATTCACCCCTAATTACCTACCATATGCCCAAGTCTTACTTGATTTTCTTCCTTAAATATCTGTCTTGCTTTTACCATTGATTGATTATCCCATGATTAAGGGGAAGAATTTAATGATTTCATGTGTGTGACTAATTATATGAATTTCCCAAATTACTACATGATTGATTCTTTACCTTATTTTGTTTAAATCTTGATTACTATATATGCCCTTACCTATTCTCACTTCAAAAACACGGACAATAGTTCAAAACCTACCACTTTTACAATCTAAAAAATGCTCTCTCTTCTCTCTTTGCTACTTGTGATCTCTATTATTCTAGTCGGCTGCAAGCCAAGGATGGAAATTGTGCAATACCTTTCTCACATCTTGTGTTTTCTTTAACTAGGTATGCTTATGATTAATTTTTAAGAATCAAGACCAATGTGTTTATTTACTGCATTAGTTCATATGGCCTGAGTCCATCCTTGCTTCTATTTATTGCTTACCCATTGTGACAAATACTGCCTATTCAAATATGCGATTAGCATGTTTCCACTATGCTTGCTTGTTGCTATCTTGTTTAACATATCTACATATGTAACTAATCATGTTTGACTAACTACTCTTTATATAGCATTCCTAAACTCTGCTTTTGTGTAATTAGCATGCCTTTACTTGTTAATACTTGCCTAGCATAAGTCTTTTCCTGTTCTGCCTCACTCTTGCTAAGTTATTTAATCTCCTTAAAGTGACTCTAGTTGTGTTTATCTGTCCTCAACAAGTTTCGGCTGTGATCTTGGTTGTATGACATGTATTTTACCTAACCTGCTAGCTCTATATATCCCCTCAAAAACTCTATCTATTCTATTGTTTGTGTGATCCATTGAGGTGTACTCTCTGTGTTCCCAACCACTTTTCCCTTGTGTGAAAGTCGTTTGCCAAAGTACTCCTTAAAACTATTTGTTCTGTGACTTGTATTTTGATTGCAAATTGTTTCTTTACACTTTACTCAGACTGTTTTATCACTAAATCAGTACTGGTTTTTTAGAAATTCTTTTCAATCCTAAGACATTTCTTTATACTGTCTATTTAACTCTTTCAAACCATTATGCACTTCCACTTACTCCTAGAATACTAGGTCTTGCCCCTCTAGTATGTGTACTACTTAGAAACCTTTGACATCTCTTTGAACTTTGTCATATCAAGGCTGGCACTTCCACACTGCACCTAAATTAGTTATTATTTGAGAAAGTTCTAGGTGTGAGAACTACCCGAGATCCTTGATATCCTTAGGGAACTCTGACACACCTAGACATGAAATTGGCGATGGAACTTTGGGCATTTGAGACTATCGGAGGCTTGCAAATCACTTTGGGCCTACATTAGGCTCCCTATAGCTTAATTTCTATTCTATTTATGTAATTTATATTCAATTCTTGGACTGTAAGAATTGTTGTAACCAAACAGTAGGGGTGACTAGTAAAAAGGGAGGGTAGTTATATACTATGGGTAAAGTTAGGGTAGATAACAAGCCTATAAGGTTCATTTCAATTCAAATGTATTTGTTAGATGACATGCTTATAGGATCTTCTTTGGTTTCAATGAATTCTACTTGCTTTACTTTTATATAATTAGACATCGTGCTCATAAGATCAAAATTAGTTTTTAATAATTAGATACCATGCCTATATGAGTTAAAATCAGCTTTATAGAAATCATGCCTATAGGGATTGCATTTCTGTCAAATAAATGTTGCTTGCTTCACCATATGTTTAATTAGAAATCATGCCCATAGGACCTAAAACTAGTTTAGTTAGATCTAAGAATCAGTTTAACTCATGTTTGTAGATTCTGAATTGTCTAATTAACTAACTTGTTCGTCTCTTTAATAACTTTTCAATGCCGTGTTAAATAATATTGCTAGAAGGCATGCCTATAGGATCTCAAGTTGTCCGTTTAAAAATCGTTTACTATTTTACTGCATTCCTGATCAATAATAGATACCATGCTCATAGGACATCATTCTTATACGCCTAGGCAAGCCCATAGGGCGATTAAAAATCCTGCAACTATAAAATTGTGTTCTCATATCTGTGACTGCTCATATTCAACTGGTCTAAAATCAGTAGACAAGTTGAATAGTTTTTTGACATTTTGGTCCTAATTCAATACTATCTACTCTCTGCTCACTTAGATATCATGTTCTAAGGTTTTCTCTTAAATACTTGAAACTGTTGTTTAAGACGTGCACTTATATGTTCTGTTTGTGGAGGTAAAGATGTAGGCCCTTAATTATTCTCTCTTTAATGTAGTCCTAACTATTTTTGATTAACGCCTAGTCTTTTCTACTTTAAGTACCTTAGGATGGTCTAGAACTACCTAAATTAGAGGTCTTAAATACCTCCAAGGCCACTGGGAAGGGACGGGTAGTGCACGCATAGGATATCTTTTAAGGTTGCTAGAACGTTTTAGGCCATGACTAAGGGGAGGGAATTGGTTAGTAAGGATATGATGACTACACGCTAATTCCACGTTAAGCCCATCATTGAGGAGTGATTAACGGTGCATTGTGTGGGTATGATCATGTATGCTAACCCACCTAGGACCCCTCTTTCCCAACTCCCGTTGTTCAAATGAATTTACTTTTTCTTTACATATGTACAAGTTTCTCAAACTTCTCTCTTGCTTTCATTACCTGAATCATACATGTATTTAGAATGTAAAACATGCCTTTATATGTGTTGAAATTTCTTATTTGCTAAAATGACTATTTCACATAGTTTATGTAACGACCCGACCGGTCATTTTGAGCTTTTGCACTTTGATTGCCAGTTTTCGGGCATGACTTGCCCCGTGTAATTCATTATTACTGATGTAAATCGTTGGTTTTGGTTTTCAGGAAAATCGGAATGAATTTGAAAGAACAATCTCAGTTGAAAGCTTTGATTTGAAAGGTTTGACCAAGAGTTGACTTATTTGTATATGAGTTCGGATTGGAATTTTTATGATTTGGCTAGTTCCGTTAGGTGATTTATGACTTAGGAGCATGATCGAAATGCATTTTGGAAGTCCGTGGAAGGATTTTGCTTGAATTGGCAAGGTTAGTATTTTGGCGAATTTCGGTTGATTGGTGAGATTTTGATCCAAGGGTCAGAATGGAATTTCGAGAGTTGCTGTAGCTTTTTTATGTCATTTGTGATGGGTGTGCAAAATTTCAGTTCATTCAGACGTCGTTTGGTCGGGTTTTTGATCGAAAGTGTATTTCGGAAAGTTTTGGAAACTTAGGCTTGAATTCGATGAGTTTTGAGTAATTTAATGTTGTTTGAGGTGTTTTGATGATTGGAACAAGTTTGGATGATGTTTTAGGATGTGTTGGTGCTTTTGGTTGAGGTCCCGGGGGCCTCGTAATGATTTCGGATAACGGAAAGTTTTAAACTTGGAAATATTGCAGAAAATGCAGCAGTATGTGCAGGCCTAATTTGGCCTTCGCATTCGCGAAAATGGGTCCGCGTTCGCGGAAGGCAAGTTTTTGGTTCTTCGCATTCACGTTGAGGAGCTCGCGTTCGCATAGAGGGAAGTTGGGGTCCCTGAGTTTTTGTACTTCGCGTTCGCGTTCAGTGCATCGCATTCGTGAAGGGTCAATGGAGTGTGCATCGAGTTCGCGTGATGGGTGTCGCATTCGCATAGGTTCAGATACCCAGGTCATCACGTTCGTGTGTAGGACACCGCATTCTCAAAGGGTAATTTTTGGTCAAAGGAATTTTGTCCATCGCGAATGCGAGTGAGCCATCGCATTCGCATAGAAGGAATATCTGGAGCTGGGCAAAATGTTTTAAAACATTTCCTCCGCGGCTCTAAGTCATTTTTCCACCATTATTGGACATTTTGAGAGCTATTTGGGAGAAATTGAAGAGGGTTTCGAAGATTATTGATTGGAGGTAAGTTCTATGTACTAAAAACGTGATTATTATGTGAAATTAACCTAGACATTCATGGAAATTTAGCTAAAATTTGAAAAACTAGGGCTTGGGATTTTGAGATTTTAAATTGGGATTTGAAGGGTCATTTGAGCTTGGATTTGTGAGTTCTTGATATGCATAGACTCATGGTGAGACCACGAACCCGATGATGTAAAAAATTTTGAGTTTCAAAAAGTGGGTCAGGAGCTCGGGTTTTGGTAATTTCGGGATTTGTGCCCGTTATTGATTGTTTTCGCTTGGGCTTTGTTCCCTTCGCATATTGTGATGTATTCGCTCTGATTTTTGGATAGATTCGATGCGCGTGGAGGTTGATTTGAGGGGCAAAGGCATCGCAAGCTAGAGATTTTGCCGGTTCGAGGTAAGTAATGATTATAAATTCTGTCCTGAGGGTTTGAAACCCCGGATTATAGATCGTTGTATTACTTTGAGGTGACTTACACGCTAGATGACGAGTGTGGGGTAGAGCACCGCTAGGGATTGTGACCTACTCCATCCCTAACGATTATTTTAATGCGTATTTGATAGTTAATAGTTGATGTTATTATATTTTGGGTGGTATGCCATGTTTGGGGCCTTGTGCCGACTTGTTGAGACCTTTAGGGGCATTTTTACTATATGTACTCAATCTATTTGGTTGAAAGCATATCCTCAGTCATGTTTACCTGTTTATTACTCAAATCTGGCTTTATCATTATACTCTTAAAAATGTGGACATTATTTTGGGCTGAATTCCATATTTTACTGAGATAGACCGAGGGTCTGATTGTGAGATTGATGACTGAGATAGGCTGAGAGTCTGATAGTGAGGTTAATGACTCAGAGAGGCTGAGGGCCTAGTTGTGAGGATTATATATCTATGGATCGGGCTGCACACCGCAGCAATATATATATATATAACGTGTATATGGACCGGGATGCATGCCGCAGTGATACTTATGTGGATCGGGTTGTACGCCGTAACGATAGGTTAGATCGGGCTGCACACCGCAGCGATATAGAGCTTGGGCTGTAGGAGCCCCTCCCGGAGTCTGCACACCCCTAGTGAGGCGCGTCTACGAAGTATATGGATCGGGCTGCATGCCGCAGCGATATATGGATCGGGTTGCACGCCGCAGGGTACCTAATAAGCGTGAATGCTGAGTACGAGTACTGATTGGTAAGAGTTGATTCACGAGTGACGGAGAGGATATCCTGAGGGGCGATAGATATATATACATGCATATGAGTAACGTTTACCTGATAGGCCTATTTATGAACTTATTGATTTCACTCCTCTTTAAAGCGAGTCCTATCGAATATGTTGATTTATTGACTGTTCTCATTCATCTTTATATTGAGCCTCTATCGAAAATTTGAACAAAGGTTTTAAAACAACTTTTATTTAAACTAGGGTTTATGATATGTTCAGAAATTAATCACTGATTTGGCATTTGGTTATCTCCGCCGAGATTTTCAAGTTACGGAGTGTTTATGATTACTGTTTTGCCCAAGGGGCTGTTTTACGAACTATGCTTTACCCGAGGGGCTGATTATGGCTTTAATATCTATTATTATTTTAAATGGTATTGAACCCGACTGAAACTGTTGGAAAGTATATCAAAATGATTTTTACTGAAAGCTGGATTTTAAAAAAGGAAGGTTGGCTCGTATTATGATTTGAAAGCCTGTTGTGTTTATGGAGCCTAACGTGAATGTGGATTCATTGTTTCCTACTACTCAGTCTTTATTTACTCTTATTACTTACTGGTTTGGAGTACTCACATTACTCACTGCACCTCGTATGCAAATTCAGGTATATCAGAACCCGGTAGTAGGTGTTGATTTGCTCAAGTGCGGAGTCATCAGAGTTAGCAGGTGGCTGCATGAAGTTCGCAGCACTGATCCCTTCCTCACATTTATATTACTGTATTTAGTACATTATTTTAGACTTCTTGTTTTATTCAAACCTTGATAGATGCTCATGACTAGTGAAACCCCGATGTCGGGCTTGTATATTATTTCCGCACTGTTCCTTCAGACTAATATTATGAAGTATTGTTATAATTAAAGGTTTAAAAATGACTCTTAATGATTAAAGGGTAAATGTAAGTTTTGTGTTGGTTGGCCTTGTCTTCACGAGAGGCGCCATCACGACCGGGCCAGTTTGGGGGCGTGACAGTATAAATTCAGCGAGAACCCACCATTGTGGACCGCGAGGGGTGCCTAACACTTTTCGATCCAGGTTATTTCGATCCTTTACCCTAATCTCTGGTAATGCAAACTAGCCCATGAGTTAATTGTGCAAGGTGCCCTAATATACCAATTCATTAAGTGGCGACTCTTCAAATACCCAAATACCAAAAGGAAAACAAGTTATTCCCAATTAATGTCAAAACTTGGAATAACTGTGGAGGGAAAAGGGGGGCGCAACAACCGCCCATAGGTGGAGAATAGATGGGTAGGGGCTGTCCTAGAGGTGGAGGCCAGGCAGGGGATGGTCAGCCAGCTATTGCTCAGCTAGGTAAAGGCCAGCCAGCCTGCGCTCCAGCTAGATTCAATGTTTTTCCAGCCAGACCAGATACAGTAGCCTCAAATGTCGTGATCACAGGTACTATTTATGTTTGTAATAAGGATGCTTCGGTATTATTTGATTCAGGGTCTACCTATTCATATGTATCATCTATGTTTTCTCACTTCCTGCATATTCCTCGTGATTCCTTGGGTACTCTCATTTATGTGTCCACCTCTGTGGGTGATTCTGTGGTTGTGGATCGGATCTATCGATCCTAGGTGGTCACATTATGTGGCTACGATACTAGAACAGACCTTATGTTACTTGATATGATCGACTTTGAGGTCATTCTATCATGGACTGGTTATCCCCATATCACGCCATCCTTGATTGTCATGCCAAGATTGTTACCTTAGTGATGCCAGAGTTACCGAGATTAGAGTGGAAGGGTTCCTCTATTAGTACAGTGAGCCGGGTCATCTCTTTTCTGAAGGCTCAACATATGGTTAAGAAGGGTTGTTTGTCTTATCTATCATATGTTTGGGACACCACCGCAGAGTCTTTGACGATTGATTAAGTGTCACTAGTCTGGGAGTTCGCCGATGTGTTTCCTTCTGACCTTTCGGGCATGACACCAGATCATGACATTGCTTTCTATATTGACTTGGCTCCAGGTTCCCAGCCTATATCTATCCCGCCGTACCGTATGGCTCCAAAAGAGTAGAAGGAGCAGCTTGAAGAGTTGTTAACAAAGGGGTTTGTCAGACCGTGTGTATTACCTTGGGGTGCGCTAGTATTATTTGTGGAGAACAAATATGGAACTATGTGGATGTGCATTGATTACCGACAGTTGAACAAAGTCATCATCAAGAACAAGTACCTGTTACTGCGTATTGATGATCTATTTGACCAGTTGCAGGGTGCTAGGGTGTTCTCTAAGATCGACTTGAGATCTGGGTACCATCAGTTGAAAATCTGGGACTCAGATATTCTGAAGACTGCCTTCCGTACTAGATATGGCCATTCATGAGTTTCTGGTGATGTCCTTCAGCTTGACTAATTCCCCGACGATGCTTATGGATTTGATGAACTGGGTGTTCAGGACTTATATTTTTACCTTTGTTACTGTCTTCATTGATGACATCTTGATTTATTCATGTAGCCTGGGGGAGCACGAGTACCACTTGAGAGTAGTGCTTCAAATATTGCGAGAGTAGAAGTTGTATGCTAAGTTCTCCAAGTGTGAGTTTTGGCTAAGATTATGTGGCATTCTTGGAGCATGTTGTATCAGGTGAGGGTAATAAGGTGGATCCCAAAAAGATTGAGGCAGTTCAGAGTTGGGCTCGTCCCACTTTGGTGAATGAGACTAGGAGTTTCCTGGCTTAGCA
Organism: Nicotiana glauca; assembly: GCA_026770625.1. NCBI lineage: Eukaryota > Viridiplantae > Streptophyta > Magnoliopsida > Solanales > Solanaceae > Nicotiana > Nicotiana glauca. The sequence goes on from MU766694.1 coordinate 33,024, forward strand.
GATTATTATTGCAGGTTTGTAAAAGGTTTTTCATCCATTGTAACACCTCTAACTGGATTGAACCAAAAGGGTTCAATGTTCCATTGGTCCGGTAATTATGAGGCGAGCTTCCAGAAGCTCAAGACAGCTTTGACTATAACATCGGTTCTAGTGTTGCCTTCCGTTTTGGGGATGTGTACAGTTTATTGTGATGCTTCACGTGTTGGTTTGGGTTGTGTATTGATACAAGAGGGGCGAATTATTGCATATGTTTCACATTAGTTGAAGATTCATGATAAGAATTACCCTATGCACCATTTGGAGTTAGCCGTGATTGTTCATGATCTTAAGATATGTAGCCATTATCTATACGGGGTGTCATGTGAAGTTTACATAGATGATTGCAGCTTACAGCATTTGTTCAAGCAAAGGGATCTCAATTTGAGGCAGTGTAGATGTCTTAAGTTACTAAAGGATTATGACATCACCATTCGTTATCATCCAGGCAAGGCAAATGCAGTCGAGGATGCCTTAAACAGGAAGGCAGTGAGTAAGGGTAGCTTGGCATTTATTTCAGCAGAGGAGAGGCCACTAGCTTTAGACATTCAATCTTTGGCTAATAGACTTGTAAGGTTGGATATTTCATAGCCCAGTCGAGTTCTTGCATGTGTTGTTGCCCAATATTCACTATTGGGGCAGACCAAGGCTCGGCAGTTTGATGATCCGCACTTGGCAGTTCTTAGAGAGATGGTACTAGAGGGTAGTGCCAAGGAGGTTTCTATTGGCGAAGATGGTGTTCTGTGACTCCAGGGTTGCCTATGTGTTCCTAATGTCAATGGCTTGAGGGAGATGATTCTAGAGGAGTCATACAGTTCTTGGTATTCTATTCATCCAGGTGCTACGAAGCTGTATCGTGACCTGAGACAGCATTATTGATGGCGACAAGAAAAACATAATGGAGGATGAAGCTAGGTGTTTAAATTTCCAGCAAGCCAAGTATGAGCACCAGAGGCTAGGTGGCCACTTCAGCAGATGACTATTCCCGAGTGGAATGGGAATGCATAACTATGGACTTTGTAGTTGGGTTCCGTGGACCTTGCGGAAGTTTGATGTAGTTTAATTCCTTGTCGATAGGTTGACCAAGTCGCCACACTTCATTCCGGTTGTAACTACCTATACTTCAGAGAAGTTGGCCCAGATTCATATTCAGGAGATAATGTCTGTTTCCATCATATTATATAGAGGCCCTCAGTTCACTTCACATTTTTGGAGAGCCGTACAGAGTTAGTGAGGGACCCATGTGGAGCTCAGTATAAAATTGAATCCATAGACTGGCCGAAAGTCATAGAGTACAATTCTGATCCTGGAGGACATGTTCAGAGCATGTCTGATTGATTTTGGAGGGCAGTGGGATCAGTTCTTGCGCTTGGCCGAGTTTGCTTACAATAACAGTTATCAGTCTAGCATTGAGATGACTCCAATTGAGGCTTTATATGGTCGGCGATGTCATTCTCCCATTGGGTGGTTTAAGCCCAGCGAGGCTAGGTTATATGGTACCGATCTTAGATACCTTAGAAAAGATAAAGTTGATTTAGGAGCAACTTCACATAGCAAAGTCTAGATAGAAGCGTTACGCGGATCAGAATGCACGTGATGTATCATTTATGGTAGGTGAGTAGGTTCTCTTGAAAGTCTCGCCAATGAAGGGGATTATGAGATTCGAAAAAAAGGGCAAGTTGAGCCCAAGGTTTATAGGTCCATTTGAGGTGTTGAGGTGAGTTGGGAGGTTACTTATGAGCTTGATTTACCTCCCATCCTATCAGGGGTTCATCCAGTATTTCACGTGTCTATGCTTCGGAGGTATCACAATGACTTGTCACATATTTTAGATTCCAGCACTATTCAGCTAGATGAGAGTCTGGATTATAAGGAGGAGCCAATTGTTATTGTTGCTAGACATGATCACCAGTTAAGATCCAAGAGGATTCGTTTAATAGACAACGAGTGGAGTGCATAAGCCCCTTTAGATATAGGGGTGAGTGCTCATCTTGCTTGCTTCTAGTGAAGCTTCTAGCTATAAATAATTGGAATTTTGGTATGGCAGGAATATTGTCGACCATTACGAGCAATAGCAAATCATATTCGTACAAAGGCGAGCATCCCTTATAGCAATAGCAAACGGCCTACTTATAGTCTACCAACAGGTCAGTCAATATCAGTAGGGGTCCTCTTGCCTAAAAAAGGAGTCAACCCAACATGGACAATGATAGGCAGACCAAAGAATTACACAATCGTTGCGTCCTTTCTTTGAGCACTAAAGATTCAGTAGAGGGACCAACCAATTGAGGAGACAACCTGGGAGTCCGAGGAGGACATGCAGAGTAGATATCCACACTTATTCATCACTCCAGGTATGAATCTAAACTCGTTCGAGGATGAACGCTTGTTTAAGAGGTGGAGAATATAACGCCGGTCGTTTTTCTTTCTAGAACCCCTTTCCCCTAAATAAGACTTCCCATACTTGTTTTTCCTTATTTATGATTTTTCGGTATGGTTGGTTCGGGATTTGGAAGAGTTTTGCGTTGAAATCAGAACACTTGTTTCCTTAAGGTTGTCTTAAAAGGCCAAGTTTGACTTCAGTCAACATTTTGCGTAAACGACCTCAGAATCAGGATTTTATGGTTCCATTAGGTTTGTATGATCATTTTGTACTTGGGCATATCCTAGGATCGGGTTTTTGATAACCCGGGAGAATTTTGGCGCCTAATAGTGAAAGTTGATTCTTGAAAGATTTTGAAGTTCTTTAAAACTTGGTTAGGAGTAGGTCTTGGTGATATCGAGGTCTGAATGGAATTCCAAGAATAGGAATAGTTTCGTAGTGTCATTGAAGACTTTCACATAAAATTTGGTGTCATTCCGAGCAGTATAAGTATGCTTTGGCACATTTGAAGTAAATTGAAAAACTTGAAGTTCATAAGTTTGATTCAATTGGTTTTAGGGTGTGATTCTTAGTTTTAATGTTGTTTCGGGTATTCCGAGAGTCTGAACGGGTCCGTTTTATGATTCCAAACTTGTTTGTATGTTCGGGCCAGGCCCAGGGGGACCCGGGTGTCAATCGGACGAGGCTCGAACCAAGTTGAAAACTTGGAGCAAGAGCTGAAGCTCCCCAGTTCTATCATAATTGCACCTGCGCTTGTCAGCCGCAGGTATGGGATCACAAGTACAAGCCACGAGTCGCAAAAGCGAAGAAAGGAGGATAGCCCCGAGCACCGCAAGTGCAGAGGTTTTGGCGCACCTGCAGGATCGCATGTGCGAGGAAAGTGGTCGCAAGTGCGGGCATGGGCGCAGGTGCGGAGCTTGGCCAGTAAGGGAAAATACGCACCTGTGATGGCTTCTCCGCAGGTGCAGAAAAGCTAGAGGCAGTGGCTTCATTTAATATGGGACTTAGGCATTTTTGACTCATTTCATTCCATTGTTGGGCGATTTTCGGAGCTTCTTGAGAGGGATTTTCACCTAGCTTTTGGAGGTAAGTAATTTCTACCATATGTGAGTTAAATACTTATATTATAGGTAGATTGACATGTAAAAATGAGTGAAAATCATTGTTTTAGAGGAAAACCTAGGGTTTTTATAAAAATGGATTTTTACCACTGAAATGATTATGGAACTTAATGAAAATCATATATTTATGTTCCTAAGGTTAAGGGGAACAACTTCCTACGAAAACTTCTGGAATCCAGGCATGTGGGCTTGGGGATGTATTTTGGGAAGAAAAACCACTGAGAATACAATACAAAGCCAAGAGATATAATACAATTACAAGAAAAGTGTTTCTTGTTTTTCTATCTTTGAGTTGGGATTTTTGAGAAAAAGTTCAACACAATAATTTCATTCAATTTGTTCGTGGATCTCATTGATCAAAGAGTTGATAGCAAATATCAGTCTCGGTGTGGATACGCATAGAATCTTCGCACTATCGAAGAAATTTTTGAAACGAGACTCTCTTCACCAGATACATCTTAGAACCGATATTTGATGTATAAATAAATTTTTAACATGAAACGATCTGCCTAGGATTGTTATCGTCTTCCATTACATGTTACCAGAGGCGGCCTGACGATTCTTTTAGCCTAAAGACAAACTTTATGAGGGGCCTTAACTTTTATTTATTTTAAAAAGAATTTATTTACTTATTTGAAGTGTAATTTTCTAGTGTTTTTAGATACAAAGTTATTAGAAATTTTCTTATAATCAATAACTTCTAATAAGTCTTTCTTAATTCACAATATAGCTAATCCATTTACTTTATTGAGACATTGTTGATCTTAGGTGAGATTTTATCAATTTTAATTTTGAAAATTTCTTTCTGCTGAAACGACGAAAACAAGAATTATTAACATTATTCCGTAAGTAATATAGGCACTGGAAAAAGAATCAATTTTTTTATTTGATGGAATGTATTAATTAAACTGTTATCTTCTAATTGCACTATTTTTCATAATATTTTTAATTCAGAAAATAAATCTAAACCATCAATATCTAATTGATTATTATGCTTTAAGGAACATTCAAGATTAAGGCAATATTTTTTCAAATTTTCATCATCTAATGATCTTAATATTTACCGCCAAATCGAAAACCAAAAATATTTTTATATGATTTGAATTGTTCAAATGTATTTTGAAGTGAAAATAATAACCTTGTCTACTATGTATGAAGTAATCAACTACAAAGAACTCTTTGAAAGATTTTGAGATTTTATTATCAATATTCTCATCAAATTGTTATTTTCTATATATTATACGTTTCTTACAAAATTCGGGTGTGATATTCATTTCAAGTGCAATTTTCTTGGCAGAAATCATAGCATGTTGTAAATCCTTCTTCTTTATACTTGTTTAACAACAAAAAAGAAATCACAGTTTTTCACTTCACAGAAGTATTTTTTAAACTTATACATAGCCTATTAGGTGTTAAAAAAAAATGAAACCCCTATAAATGTGGGGCCTAAAGCAGATACTTTACTTGATTTATGAAAGGGCCGCCCTGCGTGTTAAGAACGTCTACGTGCAATCCTTCAAACAAATGGTAGAAATTTAAAACTGAAGTCACATGACGCTTCAATTTATGAGTAGATTCATTTCACTAAAAAAGAGAAGAAATTTGGAGTACCGAATTAGCCATAGTTACGGGCCATTGATCTGTTTTTCTTTTTCTTTAAGAAGAGTGCGCTTTCAATATATATTTGGATACAGTATAAGACAACACAAAATATAGCTAGTATTTGAGACGTGAAAATTATAGACAAATTAATCATCGTTGAATCGTTAAAACGAATTATAGTATGCGGTTGTGGTAGTATAAGTTTTGATTGTGGAGACAATAGAGTTGATTACTTGGGGCTCGGCTTACTACCTCTACCATACCAGGTAGCTTTGTGCCCATATGGAACTTGGTTTGAGAAAAGAATGTTGGATGTACGAATAAAGTCAAAGAAAAGATATAGAAATTGATAGGGTATATTTATCCCTGTGATGTTTTGATGATCTAACAAATATAATGATAAGAATCAGATAAGGAACATGTTATATATCCCCAAATACTTAAAGAACAACAAGCTTGAAGTCGGGGACAGATGGCCACCAGTTCCCTTGGTGACTGTACGAGTTAATTACCCATAGATGTAAAGTTATTGCATGCACACGCAACAGTGCAAAAGCAGTGCAGCAGTCAAGTCTATGGGGAATGACCTTTACCTAACATGAGTGCATCATTCAAATGATGTCATAAATAAATTATTAACATCAAGCAAAGGTAAACTAAGCATTCTCTCTAGTCCGTGTAAATCTTGCAAGTGATTCTCAAGGGAATCAAGATCAAAGAATAACACAACAAAGGACCAGTTTCCTGTATTGAGTCATAACATGTCCTTAGTTGTATTACACCTTTGATTAAAGCAGTTTACTTGTAATTCCTACTTAGCTTAGTTAGAAGCATTGTGTAGGAAATCTTATAAAATCATAAACCTTGTGTTTGTGTCTTAGCTAGAGTTAATCGAGTTGTAAGCTTTATAATAAAGTTATTACAAAGAGGCTTGTAATAGAGTTTTCACAAGTTACTGAGGGATTAAGAGGTTAATTCCTAGGTTAAAATAGTTTGTAATCTAAAGTTTGTCAGTAGTAAAGTTGAAATCCTATAAGGGTAGGTCGTGGTTTTTAATCCCGTGAGCTGGGATATTCCACATAAAATTCCATTATGTCATTTATTTACCGAAGTGTATGTGCGTTCTTTGGGAACATATAGAGAACCTGTTTTATAATATAGTTTTGTGGGACTTTAGTTTCTATCAATTGGTATCATATTAGGTTCTTTCTAAAAGTTTAACACCTATAAGGGATCTTCATCATGGCTACTCCACCAAACTTCAAGAAAGGACAATCTATGTACAGACTACCAAGATTCAACGACCAATACTATGATTGGTGGAAAACAAGAATGCATGACTTCATCATGGTAGAGGACTCAGAGTTGTGGGATGTAATATGTGATGGACCTTTTTTTCCATGAAAACTGTTGGTGAAGGAACAGCCAAAGTCCGAAAAATTAAAAAAGAGTATAACGATGCTCATAGAAAGGCCATTGAGAAGAATTTTAGGGAAAAGAATATTCTTATATGTGGCATCGGATCAGATGAATACAACCACATCTGAGCTTGTCAGAGTGCTAAGGAGATCTGGGAAGCTCTTCAAATAGCACACGAAGGGACAACTCAAGTTAAGCAGTGCGGCATGCCAAAAATTGAGTATGAGCTCTTTAGAATGAAGGACGACGAGTCTATTTAGGACATGCACACTCGATTCAAGTCTATCATCAATGAGCTTCACTCACTGGGAGAAATCATTCCCAGGAACAAACTTGTCAAGAAAATACTTAGTGTATTACCTGGTTAAAAGGAAAGCAAGGTAAACACCATCACAGAGGCAAAGGATTTGCAAAAGCTGGCCATTGATGAACTCATTGGTAATATGAAAACTTATGAAATTAAGAAGAATAAGGAAAGTGAGAGAAGAGAGCCAAAAAAGGAGAAGAACCTGGTCTTCAAGACAGACAACAATGACTCAAGTGGTGAGGATGTTGATATGACCTATCCGACAAAGAGATTTCAGAAAATGGTTCGCAGAAATGGAGGTATCCCAAAGAGGTAAAGTTCTAGAAAGCCAAGAGGGTATGACCTATGACATAACTACGGGAATCCAAAACAGTTCATCAAGGACCGCCCTCTCCATAAGCAGGACTAGTACAAGCACAACACAGACAAATGAGGCAAAATTCAAGAGAAAAGATGTCGTTGACAATGTAGTGAAACAAGCTCTTGATGCACGGGGAGACTCCTCCAGCAAATTTGGAGATGATGATGTTGAATGTGACAGCTCTATGATGGCAGTAGAAAGTGAAACAGTTGAATATGATTCCATATTTGCTTTAATGGAAAAATCAGATGATGAGGAAAAGGACGATGTTGATGAGGTAAAATTTCTTGATGTTCAAAGAAATTTGAAGTACTATTCTCAAAAGAATCTTATATCATTGGCTATTGTTTTAATTGATGCTTATCATAGTCTTGATAATAATAAAAATGTACTAACTGTGGAACTAGGAGAAATAGAACATGAGAGAGATGATCTAGAGGTGGTTGTGGTCGATCTAAAAGAGAACAATGAGAGTTTTAAAAGGGAAAAATATATCTTAATTGAGAAATTTGCAAACATAGAGCATGAGAGAGAAGGCCTATTGCTTGTAGCTATAGACTTAAAGGAAAAAATTGACAAACTAAGAAGGGAAAGAGGCATGTAAACACCTAAAAGGGAAAAGAAGTGGGAGGTGAGGCACACCTTAAGCTTGAAAATGAGCTAAAATCAGTGAAATCTAATTTATGTGCTGAACTTGAAAGAAACAGACAACTTCAGGAAGATCTAGGTAGAGTGAAGAGTGACCTAGAAAAATATCTTATGTGGACCTGGATCTCTGATGCAGTCACTGCTATGTATAAGAACAATGGGGGAACAGGCATGGAACTGGGTTCTAAAAAGAAAAAACCCCTTATAACCCACATGGCAAGTATGTTACTGTTCCTGATAACTGGCTCTACACTCACTATGGTAACACTAGACATTTCAAGGAAACATGTAAAGCCAGATTCCAGTCCCAGCATAAAAATAAAGTTTTTACTGAAAAAGTAACTATTGCTAACAAATCTAGTCCCTCATAACAAACGTGTATTGCCTGCTTGGATAGAAGAACTTTAATTCACCATTTTCCTCATTACAAGGAACCCAAACTTGTTTGGGTTCCTAAGTCTAATCCTTGATTCTCTTGTGCAGGGAGCAGTGAAAGGAAGCAGCCAAAGATGGTATATGGATAGTGGCTGTTTAAAGCATATGACTAGAAGCAATAATGATTTCCTTTCACTCCAAACCCTGCAAGGAGGGAGTGTATCCTTTGTCAATGGCAAAAAGGGATACATTCTTTGAGTAGGAAGAATTGGGAAGTCTCTCACTCACTCAATCGAACATGTGTATTATGTGAATGATTGAAGTACAGCTTGCTGAGTGTCTCTCAGATCTGCAACAAAGGAAATAAGGTGGAATTTATGTCAAAAATCTGCATAGACACAAACCTTGTGACTGGTGATGTGATCCTGATGGCAAAAAGATACAAAAACATTTATGTCGCTGATTTTTAGTCATTACATAATGGGGATCTCACGTGTCTGGGTATTTTGGATGATGATTATGAGCTATGGCATAGAAGGTTTGTCCATGCAAGTTTTACGTTGCTGAACAAGTTGGTCAGGAAGGACTTGGTTCATGGATTTGCCTAATTCAAGCTTCAAAGATCACAAGGTGTGTGATGCATGTGCAAAAGAAAAGAAGATCATGTCCTCCTTCAAACCCAAAAAGGAAGTAAGCACCTCAAGGCCACTTGATCTCCTCCATACGGATCTATGTGGACCTATGAGAGTGCCAAGTAGAGGACGAAAGAAGTATATTTTTGTCATTGTGGATGACTACTACAGGTTCACATGGACCTTATTCCTCAAAACCAAATATGAGACCTTTTCAATGTTTACTAATTTTTTTTCAAGAAGATCCAAGTGAAGATGATCCATAATATTGTGAGTACAAGATCTGATCATGGTACAGAATTTGACAATGCAAAGTTCGACGAGTTTTGTGCTGAAAATAGTTTAAGTCACAATGTTTCAGCTCCAAGAACACCTCAACAAAACGGTGTCGTGGAGAGGAAAAATAGTACTCTTGAAGACATGTCTAGGACAATGTTGATTGATAGTGGTGTTGCAAAAGGTTTCTGAGCAGAGGCGGCCAACACTGCATGCTACTTAGTGAATAGGTAGGTGGATGATTAGGTCCCTCCTGAACAAAACCACGTATGAATTGCTGAATGGGAGAAAATGTAAGTTAACATACTTGAGGACATGTGGTTGCAAATGCTTTATCCTTAACAATGGTAAGAATGCTCTAGGAAAATTTGATGCCAAGAGTGATGAAGGAATATTTCTTGGATATTCATCACAAAACAAATCCTACAAGGTATACAACAAAAAAACTTAATGTGTCGAGGAAAGCATACATGTGATCTTTGATGAAGCACAACACCCTCTTGGAAAAGCTGCACCCGATAAGGTTGATCAAGATGGAGAGTTATCAAATGTCCTTGGTGAAGTCATTGACATGGTAAATAGAAAGGCCGATATCATGAGTCAGGTCAAGGAATCAAATGAAAATGGCACACCTGAATATCCAGCTGACATAGAGGAACCTAGTCCCTCAATCACAATAACTGAAGCAGAAAACAGAGTTGTGGATGATGTATAAGGAACTCCATCTGCTGAGGTGAGAATCATGACACATGGATCATATCCAGGAGAACCTGGATCCTTTTATAATGAGATTCAGGTGTCCAACGGGAAGCACAAAAGCTCACATCCTATTCAAAATGTGATCACCCCTCTTCACTAAGGAATTCAAACTAGATCAAAGTCAAGAAGCTCACTTTCCTTCTCAGCATTTCTCTCTCAAATTGAGCCCAAATATATCAAACAAACATTGAAAGATGCTGACTGGATTATGGCCATGTAAGATGAGCTCCATCAATTTTAGAGGAACAATGTATGGCACCTAGTTCCTCGACCTGCTAACAGAACTGTCATAAGAACCAGGTGGGTATTTAGAAACAAACTTGATGAGTTTGGAAACACCACAAGAAATAAGGCAAGGCTAGTAGTTTAAGGGTACAATGACGAAGAAATAATTGACTATGAAGAAAATTTTGCTCTAGTTGATCGAATGGAGGCCATCAGAATCCTTATTGCCTTTGCATCTCATATGGAATTCAAATTGTTTCAAATGGATGTCGAAAGTGTATTTCTGAATGGCTTCCTAAAAGAAGAAGTTTTCGTCAAGCAACCGCCTAGTTTTGAGTGCCACGAGCATCTTGAGAATGTTTTTCAACTTGACAAGGCATTATATGGACTGAAGCAGGCTCCTCGTGTATGGTATGAAAATGACTTTACAGGAGGAAAATTTGACAACACTCTATTTCTAAAGAAAGCAGGGAGGAACCTGCTCATAGTGTAAGTCTATGTTGAAGAATTATCTTCGGAGCAACAAATGATTCTTTGTGTGAGGAATTTGCAAAACTCATGGGAAGTGGGTTTGAAATGATTATGATGGGGTAATTGAATTTCTTATTGGGTCTGCAAGTTAAGAAAACTCCTAAGGGCACAATGATAAGTCAACAAAAGTACATCAAAGAGATTCTGAAGATATTTGAGATGGAGAGTTCAAAAATCATTGATACACCATTGCTACTACCACTCGCCTGGATATGGATGAGCCTGGTTCTCCTGTAAACGAGACCATGTATAGAGGCATTATTTGGGTCACTCCTGCATCTCGCAACAAGTAGACCAGATATCGTTTTCAATATGGGACTATGTGCCAGGTTTCAATCCAATCCAAAAGATTCTCGTCTGAAGGCTGCCAACAAAATTTTGAGGTATCTCAAAGGAACGCAGGACCTGGTTCCCTTCTATTCCTCAGGATATAACTTAGACTTAATAGGGTATGTTGATGCTGACAATGCTGGTTATCTGGTGGATAGGAAAAGCACTTCTGGCATGACACATTTTCTAGGTTCGTGTCTAATCTCATAGGCCACAAGAAAATAAAACTCGGTGGCCCTTTCAACTATTAAAGCTGATTATGTGATAGTTGCCTCTTGTTGTGCTCAACTGTTGTGGATCAAGAAGCACCTAGAAAATTTTGGTGTGTTTTCTAATTGTGTGCTCTTACTATGTGACAACACTAGTGCTCTCAACATGGCAAAAAATCTAGTTCTATATAAGATAATAAAGCATATTGACGTGTGACATCACTTCCTCAGAGACAATATTAAGAAAGGGCTCATCTGCATGAAGTTTTACAGCACAAAAGATCAAATTGCAGATATATTCACCAAAGCATTGAGCAGAGAGCACTTTGAAAAAAATTGCTTGGCACTAGAATTGATGAAATCTAGATAGGTTCATGGTCCCTCGATGATTGGCCATGAAATATGTGTACATGTAAAATAACTAAAAAGTGTTTTCTGGCAAAGTTTAACTCATCTATATACAGTTACAGGTAGACATGCATGACGATTATAGAGAAAATAAGTAGCTAATGCATTGTACTTTGGTCAAAGGATGAGGCTTACATTTGCAAAATCTATTAGGAAACTTGGTTCCCTTGACACACGTTGGTAGTTCTTTTGTACTCCTTTGCATAATCTAAACGGCTAAAATAGTGCCACATCATTAAATTGTCAGTTTCTCTCTTTCCCTCTTTTTGAACCTAAGAATTACACCTGTTATGAAGCATCCCGACTACCCAAAATTGATACACGTTCCTAACTGGTCCCTCGCCCCTCTTAAATAAATCCTCTCACTGTCACTTTCCAAACGGTTCACATCACCAGCCAAAAAAATCCTTTTTTCTTCAAACCAAACACTCTCCTCTTCCATCCATTCTCACTACACTCTACCATATCTGAAAATCAGGAAACCAGAATATTTCAAGCATCGTCCCTACTGCCTCTTCACCCGTTGAAGCACTAGTGATAGAACCTGCACTCTCTACTCCAACTAGTCCAAACATTGAGCTAGAGTCACAACCACCCTATGTTTCATCTCCAACCCAGTGGACTACTGGTTCTTATCGGAGTCGCAAAACCTCGAGTCCCAAGAAATTTGTAGTTGTGACTTTTCCTTCTACCTTGCCGAAAAAATATTCAAAGAAGATACAGTGGGGAAGAGGAAATCAAGAAATATCTAGTCTACTAGTGGAACAAAATTATACGATATCTACCCCAGGCATTGATTTAAATGTTGTTGATTCTACAGGTAATGCTTTCTTTATGCCTTCCGAGTGTACTTTGGAGTTGCAAGAACAAGAGGCTATAAAAATATGTTGTCAATAGTTGTTGAGGGGAGCCTGGTTGGAGGTTATAAGGGTAGGTCTAAAACTAATAGGTCTCAGAGGGAAGATAATGGTACATAGGGAGAGGGTAGGGAACTAATGCCTATAGAAATCTTGGCACCGGATGATACAACTAGGGAAACAACTAAGAAACCCTATCCCTCCGCACAAGAGGAGCCCTCTGCTTCTACTTGGGAAAAAAACCTAGTTCTCCATGTACAAGAACCCCAAGTTAGTACTGATCTTGCTCCCTCTCCACATTTCTATCTGAGCCATTATCAATCATTGTTCCTGAAATGAGATCTCTACTTGAGGAGAAGAATAAAGATAGTGAAGAAGACTATGACAATGTGTATATTGCGAGCTTCATTAGTGCTAGGAGTAGAAAGGTAACTCCCCAGGAGTCAACTCCTAAGAGACCTATCACTAGGTTGCAGAAGAAGGAAGAACTTGAGTTTGCTCTAAAGAAAAGCAAAAAAGAAAAGAAGAAAAGGAGATTCATGAAAGATGGAAAGTTGTATATGAGAAGGTAGAGCCTCCTGCACTATTAGTTGATATTGATGATGAGGTGGAAGAGGAACCTAGTTCCTTAGTTCGTAAGTCCTCAAAGAAACTTACTGTTCCAAAGTCCAAAAAGGAGTCATATGTGAATGAGATGGATTTAAGCAATGTTGAGGGTAAAAAATATGGTGAAAGAGTGATTGAAGAATCTGGTGAAGGAGCGGCTGAGGAGTCTGCTGAAGGTGTCCAAGAAATCAGCAGGCAAAGGAAAGAGTGTGAGAAGATCAGCAAAGCAATAGGCTGGTGCTACTGAGGAACCTGGTTCCTCCAAGAAGATAAGAGTGAATGTGATCAGGAATGAGGAAAGAGAGAATTTGAGAAATCAAAAGGTGTTGTAGGGCCGCGCATTTGCCCCCGATATTCTTGATATGTCAGGAATGTGCTAATTGGATGACATCTATGAATACCACTAGTGGACACAATTGTTCACTAGTGATAGTCCCAAGGCAGAAGTGCGCAGTTGCCATGCCGACTTCTTCACACTTGAGGATGATAACATCTATCTGAAAGTGAATATTGTTGATTTTGTGATAGACACTACTGTACTGGGAACTATTTTGGAGGTGCCAACTAGGGGAATGTCCACTATTGAAGGAACCTTCTCTTCTAACTTCAGAAATGTCATTGTGAAAGATAAGGCAATACAGTAAGGGGAATGGGTACACAAGATGGCCCTCCTTCCAGTATACCAACTACTGTTTGAATTGGTGAAAAAGTTCTGCTCCCACGCGCAGAAAGACGGTCCATTACATCATGAGAATACCTGGTTCTCATGGAAGCATTGGATGGCTACACCACTATAAACCTACTTGGTCTTATGATAGAACACATGAAGAAGGTTCAAGGATGGTAATCATGTGCTGCCTTACGGGTTCCTCCTCACTAAAGTTTTTGAATTTTTCAAAGTCCCTTCGGGAAAAGCTAAGGTGGGAAATTGCAAGTAAACCTTCTCCAAGACCACCCTAAAAGAGTGTGAGTACATTGATAGAAATGGAGGGGTTGGAAGCCATTCTACTATCCCTCAGATGATGAATGCTCGGAACAGTGGAAGAGATAAGGATACTGAAGGAAAGAAATGTCATTCTCTAAGGTCAGCTCAGTCAGGTTCAGGAGGCACCTAGTTCCGGCAGCCCTCGAATCATAAAGGTTGCCCGTCTAATAAAAGAAAATGATGACCTCAAGAAACAGGTTGAGGACCTGAAGGAGAGACTGCTCAACGAGCAGGTGTCATCTAACGCTCGAATTGACATTCTTCTTAGAATCCTTGTCTCTTCATTTGGGCCTTCTCCTTCCAGTGATCCCTAAAAGTTGTTCCTTTCCCAGTGTCAAGTTCCTAGTGTCTGTCCTCTATTTTAGTCTTAATGATATTTATGGCTGGTACCTTTTTGATGTTTTTATTTTGTGGATGTTTTGGTAACAATGGAACTGCTCCCTGCTTAATTGCCAAAAATTAATAAAAGTTTCGTCCTTTTGCTATGTATGCCTCGCTCTTCTGCTCTGTTTTTAGTCATGATTGTGTGCACACATGTGGCATGAGTTAACCAAGCTAGAATTCTTTTTGCTTATTGCTTGCTATTGCTTTTTTATGATGCCAAAAGGGGGAAAATAATTGGAGGGAACAAGATGGGAAACAGATTTAGGAGGAGTACAATAAATTCGTATGCCATTTTGTTTCTTAGGAGGAACTTCAACTATAAGTTTATTATCATCAAAAAAGGAAAAATTAATAGGTTATATGTATCTGTATTATGTTTTGATGATCTAACAAACTTAATGATAAGAACCGGATAAGGAACCTATCACACATCCTCAATTACTTAAAGAACAACAAGTCTCTAGTTGGGGATATGGTTTAACTCTTCAGAGTCAAAGGAACAACAGAGTGGACAGATGGCCATCAGTTCCCTTGGTGACTGTAGAAGTCAACTCCCCACAACTGTAAAGTTGCTTCCTGCACCACGCAATAGTGAAAAAATAGTGTAACAGTCAATTTTATGGGGAATGCCCTTTACCTAACATGCTTGCATCATTCAATGTAATGTCACAAATGAATTATTAATATCAAGCAAAGGTAAAAAAACACTTGCACATTCAAGAATCCATTAAGCATTCTCTCAAGTCTGTGTCAATCTTGCAAGTGATTCTTTATGGCATCAAGATCAAAGAACAACATAACGAAGGACTAGTTTCCTGTATTGAGTCATTACATGTCCTTAGTTGTGTTGCACCTTTGATTAAAGCACTTTACTTGTAATTCCTACTTAGATTAGTTAGAAGCATTGTGTAGGAAATCTTGTAAAATTATAAACCTTGTGTTTGTGCCTTGGCTCGAGTTGTAAGCTTTGTAATAGAGGTATTACAAAGGGGCTTGTAGTAGAGTTGTTACAAGTTAGTGAGAGATTAAGAGATTAATTCCTAGGTTACAATAGTTTGTAATCTAAAGTTTGCTCAATAGTGAAGTTGAAATCCTATAAGGGTGGATCGTGGTTTTTAATCTCGTGAGCTTTGAATTTTTCACTTAAAATTCTATTGTGTCATTTACTTCCTGCAATATGCGTGTGTTCCGTGGGAATTTATAGAGAACCTGATTCTTTATATAGTTTGGTGACCCTTAGTTTCTATCATAAATATTCTAAATGATGCGAAGCCGACCTATGCGAAAATCGTATAAACATAATCCAGAAGAAATCGTTCCCACCATATTAAAAGTAGTTTTGGACTGACTTAGCCCAACAAAGTTATGGCTGAATCGCTAAACGCCAAAAATTTCTGGCAGCAAATGCTTGTGGCAATTTTTGCTTGAGGAAGGGACACTCCTTGCTGGACTCGAATATTATTCATTTCTAATGGGTCCTTATGTCCTATATCTCTTACACTTCTTGTTGTGTATATCGTCTTTAATATTTTCCTCTTTTGGGTGTGGGTTCAGTGGACAAGTGGAGAAAAGGAAGAAGAGAGGACACCCTTTGCTGATATTTAATTTGATTCTTTCACATAAATCGTGCAAGATGAAATTACAACCATTGAGAATTTAACAATACAACTTTAATCCCAAATAAAATTCAACATATGGCTGGAAAATACATAGCTCAAAAAATTAAACGCCAACAAGCAAACAAAAAAAAATGGAAATTACGGATAGATTGAAACGGAAAAGGGAAGAATATTTTCAAAGAAGGCAAAAATTGGCTTTTAAATTGTCAAAAGATTAGGCAAATATGTGTGCGGTGGTGATGGAGACTTGCAACCTCCACATATAATTTTAATGGTAGTAGTACGTACACATCAATTTAGCACTTTAAGCATTGTCAAGTCATGAACAAATTACATCTTGCTTACACTATTAATGGATAATCTCATGGGTATGGAACTATATATGTCCTTGAAATCTTACACAAAATACATGGCACCCACAGTGATTATTATGCTCTTTTTGGTTGTGACAATTCTTCCATATACCTTCTTTCACGTGAAAGATATTCTCAGATATTCACTATCATAAATATTCAATGCTCAAGTAGTGATAGCGTAAGAACTCGTCTAGCTAGAGTTCATGTACATGCCATTTATTGTTTACTTGCTCTCATTCTTGCATCTGGATGTTATAGGTTTGTTCGTATGTCATATACCTGAATTTCTTGTCTGAAATTTTGTGTACTGGCGATGTAAAAACAGTTATACAATCAGTACATTTTTGATTGGCTCTAACAGGTTATTGAAGAACGTCTTCCCTGATCCGAGACTTGTCAACAATCGTGTAACGCCCAGGATGGTCGCTATAACGTCTTTTTCGGCAAGGTCCATTGATGAATCTAACATGAAAGATGGTTATTGTGCCTTAAACGACGTGATATAGGCTTTAAAGAGGGTTTTCATGAAGGATGGTGGGAATAGCCTTCCACTCGGACTACGGACCCTTCCCCTGACTGGTAGGCTGTCTTAAATAAAGGAATGCACACAAAGATATGACAGCTTATTCTATATAATTAAGTTACCTACTCATGATGGTCGAAGCTTAAATGGACATCCTTTGATTTATATGTGAAGAGGCTAGCTAGGAGAACTAAGAAAAAATGTAAAAGTTCCTCCAAGAATATACTTTACACGTGATAAGTGTATAAAACTTAAACTCACTAAATTCATCTTACAATTATTGTGAAGAGGCTAGGAGAACTAATTAAGAAAATTAATATGTAAAATTCCTTCAAAAATTGTATCTAGAGAAAATATAAAATCTTAATATGGTCCATTATATTTTTGTTTGCTTAGTGTAATTTAACGATAGATCAGAATATTGATGGGAAAGGAAAGAAAGAGGAAAGAGAGAGTTCTCTGAAATGGTGATAGATATATGGAATTGGGGCGCAAAAATACAAGAAAGACCTGTTCTTGGTAGGGTTCTCTGAAATAAACGAGTTGTTTGTGCTTTTCCAAGTCTCTTCTGCTTCTATTGTTGCTCTATGGTCTCTCTATAATTTTTCTCAAAAATCAAAGAACTCCCATGTGGTATAACAAGATGCAGATTTAGGATAGGATTGTCGAGCTATGTATAGAGAAAAATAAAATATACTCTCTCCGTTTCAATTTATGTGAACATATTTCCTTTTTAGTCCGTGCCAAAAAAAATGACCTCTTTCTTTATTTGGAAACAATTTACCTTTATGTAATAATTTATAGCCACACAAAATATATGTGCTTCATTTTACACCACAAGTTCAAAAGTGTTCTCTCTTTTCTTACACTCCGTGCCCAGTCAAATGGGTTCACATAAATTGAAACGAAGGGAGTATATACATACAATAAGATCAAGCGACGCTAGTGAAACTTGATAAGACTAGATTGATACTTCTGATATCTGATGGTGAGAGGAAAGTATAATGGATGGGAAAGGCCTTAGACCTAATGCATGATACTTGTTGGTGGGCTAAGTGGCAGTCCTACCCTCTCTCTAGGACCCATCCCCTAGATTCCTCCCCTCGCCCCTTCTCTCTTTGGTACCCTTCAATAATAAAAATAAAGTATGCCCGTAGAAATTGATAATGATAAAATAGTCGGGATTTAAAGTATATAAGTATAAGTACTAATTACGTGGTAACGGAGTAGAAAAACGTAGTAAAGAAGCACTTAAATATTCTCGTACCTACATAATAGGTATGGAAATCGAAAAACAAAATAAAGTAGGGAAAAGGTCTCTTGAAAATGTACTGCGATCTAGTATTACAACTTATTTATATCGATCTATTATCACAACTCACTTGGTATATAGATTTGGTTTTAATTTGGAGATGCGAATGTTACAACAATATACTTTCTCTCTGTCCCAATTTATAGTTTGGTTTATATTATTTCGACTGGTATCAATCAATTGTATACATACATATACGTTTAGGAAAATATTTATTCACATGTAAATTTAATGAATTGTTTCGACGAATATTGTGTCAAATGACCCCTGTCTCCTCATGAAGCTGATAACGTATATATAAGCTATCCCTTCGTCAACAATATAGATGCATCTTAGCTTCCCAAAAACTGACATTGCCATTTTATTTTCTCTACAAAACAACTACTGTCATTTCTAATATTTTCTCTAGTACTTGTTGAATAAAAGTGTTGATCTCTTTATCTCTTCTCTGTTTTCCTCCTCTCAAGTATGATTCAAAGTCACATAACTTTTGGAGTTGTGGCAAAAGTATTCTAGGTCATGACTTGCACTAATGAAATGGCTTTTTTCCCTCCCAATTTCATGCTACATACTCCTCATCAAGACGACCATCAAGGTTTGTCAGCATTTTTACTCTTTCTTTTTTTCTTTTTTTTTGCCTTTTTTTTTTGTTAAAATTTTAAATGGAGCCTTGAGCAACAGTAAAGTTGTCTTTAAGTCATGAGTTCGAGTCGTGAAATCAGTGGTCAATACTTGTGTCAGGCAGGCTGCCTATATATATACCCTTCGGGATGCTGCCTTCATCGAACCTTGTTTTTAAATACAGGATACTTTGTACACCAGACTCACTTTTTATTTAAGTTTACATTTTATATATAGGGAGAAGTTCTTTTTTTTATTATTGTTATTAAGAATTTTATTAATGGTTATTTGATGCAGGTGTTGGATCATTTCTAGGGAAAAGAACAATGTCATTTAGTGGGATGGAGGCTAATAATAACTGTGAGGAAAATCATGGAGAGGAAGATTTATCTGATGATTGTTCACATGAGGCAGGTAGGGAGAAGAAAATTAGAAGGCTTAGTATGGAACAAGTGAAGACACTTGAGAAGAACTTTGAGTTAGGGAATAAACTTGAGCCAGAGAGGAAAATGCAGTTGGCTAGAGCTCTTGGCTTACAACCAAGGCAGATTGCCATTTGGTTCCAAAACAGGAGAGCAAGATGTAAAACCAAGCAATTGGAGAAAGACTATGATGTTCTCAAGAGACAGTTTGAAGCTGTCAAGGCAGAAAATGATTCCCTCTTAGCTCACAATCAGAAGCTTCATGCAGAGGTATGGCCAAATCAATAACACTATTTTTATTTTTTTTTAAATTGATTATATATTACCATTTATGTGAGACTATTTTTTTAAAAATCTTTTTCATAGAAAATAATATTATTTTTTATTTAGAAACCGTTTAATATTAACATTCTCCGTGTGACCTATAGGTCAATGGTTCAAGTTGTGGAATCAGCCACTGATACTTGCATCAGGGTAGGCTGCCTACATCATATCTCCTTGGGAGCGGCCTTCCCCGGATCCTGCGTGAGCCCGGTGCTGCTGCCCCTTTTTTTCTTTTTTAAAATACTAATCTTCTCATTTTACTATTCTAGTGACAATTTTCAACAAATATCATTGCATGTTTAAAATCATAATTTTAAATTTTTTTAAAACTTTAAGTCTAGTCAAACAAGTTTAAATAAAATGAAACGAAGGAAGTAATAATTTTCCAATTTTATAAAAGACAGCTTATTCTCTTGGAGTTTTATGGAGAAAAAGAAAGAAAGCTTGAAAGGGTGTTTGTTGTAATCTGCATATTGGCTACTTAGGTGAAAGACTGAACCTTTTTTCTGTGCTAGTGGATTCCAAACCAGGGTGTGCATGTTTTTCAGTGGAAAAAGAAACTTTTTTCCCATGTTCCGTTTTAGTTAATTCACTCTCATGATAATTTTAAAAATAAAACAGTAATAAATTATTTATTTATATTCGTTTATTTGAAGTTTTCTTGCGAATTTCGTGAAGTTTTATAAAATATCCATGACTATAGCCTACACATAAAACTTCTTTTGCCGACACATCTTCATATATTTATTTATTTATTTGGAGCAGTAAACTCTAATTTCAATATAATACTACAGTAGTATTTATGGTACTAGTTTTACTTTGATGATCACTAGGCTACATATTTGAAAGCTTCATTATCAACTTTTCTTTAGATGTATGCTGTTAATGTATTATTATTGGTTGGTCCATTAAAATAACAATAAAATTACGTGGATGCAGATAATGACACTAAAAAATGGAGAGCAGCAGCCAACAGAAATATCAATCAACTTGAACAAGGAAACAGAAGGTTCAAGCAGTAATAGAAGTGAAAACAGCGCAGAAATGATGAAGCTACATATCCCAATGACACCTGCATCCATTGACAGCCCAATATTAGCATCCAATACTCATCAGCCAATTACTAGGCGCAGCAGACTCTTGTTCCCAACCCCCATGAGGCCTGATGGGGTAACACAGCTCTTCCAAAGACAACAATTGCCACACAGCAATATGAAATTAATGGACCAAACTGTCAGAGAAGAAACTTTACCCAACATGTTTGTCTGTGCCATTGATGACCAATCACCTGGATTTTGGCCATGGCTTGAGCAACCACATTTTAATTAAATTTTTGAAAAATATATTCCGATTTACAGCTTGGCGATATTTTTCTTTTTCTTTTTGGTGTATTAGAATGTTGTATAGAGTAATCAATTGCATACTTAACCGATCATAGTCACGCCGTTCGGATTTCAAGAGTCAAATAAATTTTTATTTGTATCATAATTTTTCATATGCTTTTTAAATATTTTAAATTATTAATTATTATAATTTATAGTACTCCATTTTTATGTAATTATTATATATTTGTATTTTTATTTACTTTAAATTTTTTAAAGATTCTATGTCGGAATTTACGGTTAAAATTAAAAAAAAAAGAAAGAAAATTGACTCTTGAAATCCATGAATGCATCACATAAATTAAGATGAATGGAGTTTTTAGATTAGGAAGCCTTTCCAGGTCTTAATGAAGGAATTGTAATATGCAAAGAAAAGTGTCTTGTTCCTTTTAGCCTACACTTTTCCAGCTTCACTAATCTAGGGGTTTTTTAAGATTGACATTCTATTTTCCTCTGCTATATATCTTCTCGCTGTTTTATTTACTATTTTGCATTAATGGAATAACGGCTTAATTAATTTACAGCTACACGCTGGATTGGTTACTTGTTTTTCAATCTTTTTCTTAATCTCATTTTATGGGAAGTATTGCACGAAGTTGAGTCCGAAACTTTTTTGATGATTTTTTGGACAAAAAGTACATTTTTAATGCTAAAAAAAAATTACATAAATAAATATTTCGTATACTGCGAATTACCTTAACGGAAAGTTAGCCGTTAAAGTAATTCGCAGTATAATACTGCGAATTACAAAAAAAAATTATAATTCGCAGTATTATACTGCGAATTATTATATATTAATTTGGTCCTACCAATTAACTGACATAACAATAATTCAAACTAGTATACCAAGATTAGGTAATTAGTTGAATTCAAATTAGTAACATGCTCTTAGAATCTTGCTGGGTTCATCAAAGAATTTATATTTTCTAAGTGCGGCGGAGCATGAATTAGTTGTTGTGGTGAGAAAAATGTTCATATATTGCATATTTTCTATCTTCTTGTTTGAACAACTTAAGTCCAGAGTAACATAAGTTTTTTAGGCAAAGAATCTTTGTATATCACTACCAATATTGTTTAACGTTAGCGTGTTTCGTCATTGAAGTATATAGTGTTTTAGTTTTCTCATTCAAATATATATTGTAGTGTACTTTTATTACTTCTTTCTTTCATTTAAGAAGGATAGATATACTGTTCATTTTCTTTTTGTCGGGAAGGCATCTTTTATTTCTAAGAAATCTAATTCTATAAAGTAATTGGTACTTCTAACACAATAGAGATTTTTCCTTAGCAAACATGAAAAGGTTAGTTTTGCATTAAAATACTTGAGAAGATAAACAATCTTCCTAGCAATAATTTACTGGATAAAAAAAATTCTAAAAAATAACTCAGATTTCGACATATCTTAATTATCATAAAAGTACAAGATTTTGCAAATGAAAATAAACTCAGACTTTAGCAACCAATAACACAACCAAAATAAAATTAGTTAATTGTGAAAAAGATGAAACCTATGTGAAAAAAGTTGCTTTCTTATAGAAAAGTTTAATAATTAATTCGCAATATAGTACTACATTTTATGTGTTTGAGTTATTGTTATGTCAGTTAATTGGTGGGGCCAAATTAATAAAGGTACTGCGAATTATTTAAAAAAATAATTTAAATAATTCGCAGTATAATACTGCGAATTACAAAAAAAAATTAATAATTTGAAGTATAATACTGCAAATTATAAAAAAAAAATTATAATTCACAGTATTATACTGCAAATTATTTTTAAAAAAAAAATTATAATTCATAGTATTATACTGCGAATTACTTTAACGGCTAAATTTCCATTAAAATAATTCGCAGTATAATACTATGAAATACCTATTTGTATAACTTTTTTTTTAGCATTAAAAATATATTTTTTTATTCAAAAAAATCATCAAAAAAATTTCGGACTAATCAAACACACATTTCAAAATGAGGGAAGAGGACAAATAGGTGGACAACTGGACAGTAGAAGAAAACAAGGGGTCGGAAATGGCTGAAGGGGACGTTAGCAAACTTTGTGCTGACAAGTGACAATGAAAAAAGTTAGTAAGATATCTCTCATCCATGAGCAACAAGGTTTGGAAAAAGAAAAATGAAGATACCTACAATCTCTGTTTACTTTGTCTCCACCACTATGGTTCTGTTTTCACCATCGTTTTGAAGGATCAAACGGCGAAATTATATGTCCTTAAGAGTGGTCAACTAAAATCTTTTGTCAAAAAATTAGACTGGCAAATGATGTTCCATATTATAATATCCTTAAATTTCCTGATTTCGCCACTAAGTAAAATGACTGAAATTTTATAATCTTTAATCAAAATCTCGAGCTTAGACTTTTAAAATGAAGAATATTCAGTAAAAATATTTTATCTTAATAAGCTTATTTCACGAGAATCTAAAATAGTCAAACCAGTAAATTTCAAATACTAAATATCTATCTTTGGCATTTCGGCCTTTCTTCTTTTCCTTTCCGTTCGATGACGAAGTTTACTGCGCTCTTCTTCGGGGAGCCCCTTTGGCTTTGATGGATAGATGACAGATTCATTGCAAGAAATAAAGGTATTTCACATTTTCACGAGGTCTACTACTTGTTAGATGTTTGCCATAATTTTTTTATTATATTTAATTTTTTTTATTTATTGAAGGGAAGGGCAATATGTTTACCTTAATTAGAACTGTCAATATGGGCCGGGCCAGACTAGCCCAGCCCAGCCCAGCCCAGCCACGTGAGCTTTAGCAATTGATGGGTTGAGCTGGTTAGCCCACCATTTTGATGGGTCTTATAATGATGAGCCCACCCCAGCCCTATGTGGGCCGCGGGCCCCCACGGGCCGGCCTATCATTTTTTAAAATATAATTATATATTTTTTCTTTAAGTTCTGACATAAAAAAAAATAATTATTTAAAAGTTAAAAAATCCGCAAAACTTAATAACTTTTTATATTGTTTCAATATATCACAATAAATACTAAAAAAAGTAAAAGACAAGACTATATTTCATTCACTGAAAGTCAAAACTTAAAACAAACTATTCAAGAGAACGTTGATGATGCTTCTGAGATATCTAATACATCATCTTCATCAAACACATTTGAATCCGCTTGTGACAAGATTGTCTTAACATCTTCACTTTCATCTACAATTCATATGCAATACTCCCTCTGTTTCAATTTATGTGAACCTATTTGACTGGGCACTGAGTTTAAGAAAAGAGAGAAGACTTTTGAACTTGTGGTGTAAAATAAATTACCTATATTTTGTGTGGCTATAAATCATTGCATAAAGGTAAATTATTTCCAAATAGGGAAAGAGGTCATTCTTTTTGGCACGGACTAAAAAGGAAATAGGTTCACATAAATTGAAACGGAGGGAGTATTAATTAGCTAAATATTAAAAATAATTAAATTTTAAAAATTAATAATATTTAAATTCACATAGAAAATATTACCAATTTGAGTTCGGGAAAACCTGTGCAGCCAATTTCGAGTAGTAACAAGTGTTTGGACATTTTCATAATAAATGCAATTTCTGTACTTTGTAAGAACACGCCACCAATGCTAAATATTGATTCCGACGGTATAATGGTAATAAGAATGCTAAGTACATCACGCACCATCATTGAATTGAAAGATCGGGATATTTTCTAGAATGGTCCTTCCAATATATGACAACATCATCTCTTGAAACTTCTCAAGATCAAGTTTTGGTTCCTCTTAGTAAAGATCCAATTCTGACTTTCCATATCTAAAGACAGTATAATTTTTATTTTTTTATATATTTTAAATAAATATTTTATTAGGCCCACGGGCCGGCCCGACACAGCCTCAGTCAAGCCTCACGGGCCACAGGATTACTCGGGCCGGGCTTAAAAGTCTCGTTTTTAAACGGGCTTCAAAAATTCTAGCCCAACCCTGCTAAATCACGGGCTGGGCTGGGCTGGCCCAACGGGCCAAGCTCATATCGATGGCTCTAACCTTAATTGGGTTTTCCTTTTTGTAGAAGGAAATTACACCTCTCTCATATTTGGCTAGTCCATTTTCTTGTAGAAAAAAGGTTTAGAGTTCTATAAATTGAAGATCCGTCATTCTCATTCAGTAGCATCTACAATGTAGCCATATGGGGTTGAGAGTCGTATTTAGGGGAAGAACTTTATGGGACAGGTGTTTGTGTGTCACTTGTGTTTGCCTCTTCGTGAGGTTGTTCTCTTGATATTTTGTACTCTCATTTATTATACTAGATTGCTCATTTCCGCCGTGGATGTAGTTCAGTTGACCGAACCACGTTAAATATTTGATAAATTTCTCTTTTGTTATTGGATTTATCGTCGTTCAAGGTTTACTTTACTAACTTCTGCAAGACACCTAATTTTTTTCGGTCCTAACACTACTGTCACTCACTACCTAGCATCTTATAGAAACCTCTTTCTAAATTTCTATAAATGATATCGTATACGGGTAAACTCGGGGTTAGCACACACCCCGAGTTCTTAGTGAACCAAACGAAGTAAGAAGTATGAATGTATAAGTTGGGAACCAAATTTGAGAACTCTTTGATTCAAGGCTGGAATGGAGTGCTCGCCATCGGTCCTGACAAGATAATTCCCCCCGAAATAGGAACAAGTTCGGAGAACCCGAAAAGTACTACGAACGATTGCGCACGACTAACGGAGGACCGTGATACCAATGCCCAACCGGATATCACAGCACGAATCTCGCTCGATGTCGGTAACATATCAATGATTGATGTACATGGAGGTCTTTTTACCTTTTTAAAAATTGTACAAGGGGTAAAATTTCCGTACTACATAAAGGAGAAGTTTTTCATTTAATAAACACATTATAACACGTATATCAATGCAATACAAATTTATTTCTCTACTTTATATCTACTAAAAAGTTTTTATTTTAATCATATTTCTTCACGTACAACATTGGGCTCCAAGTCGAGGGTCTGGCCGAGGGCAAAACCATTGTTCAGCTTATATTCGAGCCCAGACTCAACGTCACAACTGGTTTTGTTGTTTATATTATCTTCAATACGTTTATCTAACATATTTGATCACTTGTATTGAATCAATCTACATATCCTTAAAACACGCGTATAAATTAAATTCTTATCCATTTTAAAAGGTAAACAGTTTGGCCTCCACCGTGGGGCTGAGGACAATAGTGGTGGTTTGATACAAATTTTCATAACATACTCCATTTTACGCTTGTTCTTTAAGGTTTCAATTTCAGGTTAGCCCAAAAATGTTAAAGTCTTAGTCTGCTTACTTGAACATTGAGGCTGAGTCTGGACATCATGGCGAAAACAACAACCCAGTGCCTAGCAATGAGGTGCTCCCTGCTGATCCCAACGAAGTCCCAGCTGCGGATCCAATCGACACTAATTCACAGGTCGCTATCGGCACACACCTGCCAACAGACCCAGAAAATAGCATTCGTGGAGGACCTCGACCAACTGTTCGAGAAACACCTAAAGGCGAAGTTGATGGGATAAGCTTACAACTAATCTCTGAAATATTGCAGGCTCAACAGGTGGTAATAGCACAACTACAGAAAGGCGGTAATAGCACAACTACATAATCAAGGCCACCCTCCTAGTAGAGTCGAGCATGAACGGTCCAGGGAGAACACCCGAAGAAACGAGCAAGTCATCGAGAGGTCGATTGAAGTTGAGTCCTGGGCCAACCCCGAGATAATGAAAATGCTAGCATTAACGAAGCGAGTGGAATCAGGTGAGAAGAAAATTGAGGCCATGATAAAAATGTGGAGACACGCGGCCAATTCCCCGGAGCACCCCCGATATTAAAAGGACTAGATTCTAAGAAGTTTATCAAAAAGCCTTTCCCCCTGAGCACTGCACCAAAACCAATACCGGAGAGGTTTCGTATGTCCGACATTCCAAAGTATAATGGAACCACGAATCCAAACAAGCATGTGACCTTCTATACCTGTTCCATCAAGGAGAGCAACTTGTAAGATGAAGAAATCGAGTCGGTGTTGCTAAAGAAGTTTGGAGAAATCCTATCAAAAGGAGCAATGATATGGTATCAAAATTTACCCCCAAATTCTATTGATTCTTTTGCTATGCTTGTATATACCTTTATAAAGGCTCATGTCGGGGCCATCACGGTCGTGACCATAAAATCGAACCCTTTCAAGGTTAAGCAAATAGACAACGAGATGCTCAGAGAGTTTGTGTCAAGGTTTCAAATGGAACGGGTGGATTTGCCTCCGGTCGCGGATGATTGGGCTATTCAGGCAATCACTCAAGGACTTAACCCCTAACGTTCTTTGGCTTCGCAGTGGCTAAAACAAAATTTAGTTGAATATCTGGTGGTAACTTGGGCCGACGTCCACAACAGGTATCAGTCAAAAATCAGAGTTAAGTACGACCAACTCGGAGCCCCTTCTGGGTTTGTTTATCACGTTTGAATCGGTGAGAGTTCTAAGAGAGTCGTCGATCATGAATCAAGATTGATCACAGACCGGTATCAACCATACGATAGAGATCATATGGGAAATGGGTCTGGGCGTTACCCTACGAGGAATGAAAAGAGAAGTGATTGAGGGCCTAATAGTCGAGGTCTGATAAGCAAAAATGAGTTTTGATAGGCCACTCGCGGCTAGGGAGGCACCAAGATTGTCGGAGTATAACTTCAACGTCGATAATGCCAGCATCGTGTCAACCATCGGGCACTTCAAGGCACCAAATGGCCTCGACCATTGCAGTCCGACCCTACCTAGAGGGATCTTAACTTGATGAGCAGATATCATGGCACTCATGGCCATAGGATCGAGGATTGCCAGCAATTGAGAGAAGAAGTTGCCAGGTTGTTGAATAACGTGCACCTACGAGAATTTTTGAGTGATCGAGCTAAGAACCACTTCAGAAACATGGACGTCAAAAAATAGACTGAACATGAGGAACCTCAACATATCATCAATATGATCATTGGAGGGGTTGATGCCCCTCAAGGGACAATGATAAAATGCACTCAAGTATCTACCATAAGGGAAAAAAGCACTCAAGATTATATCCCGATGGGAACCATTTCGTTCAATGACGAGTATACCGAGGGCATTGTGGAACCTTATAATGACGCACTTGTAATAGCTGTATTTATAATTAAAACTCGAGTTAAACGTGTGTTGATTGATCCAGGTAGCTCGTCCAACATTTTCAGATCGAGGTCCATAGAGCAGTTGGGGTTACAAGATCAAATAGTGCGAGCAAACCGGGTGTTGAACGAATTTAACATGGCATGCAAAACCACTAAAAGGGAGATAACCCTACCGGTGAACACCATCAGGACCATATAGTAAACAAAGTTTTATGTGATCGAAGGGGATATGAGATATAATGCTCTATTCGGAAGACCATGAATTCATAACATGAGGGTGGTTCCTTCGATCTTGCACTAGGCGTTAAAGTTCCCTACACCAAGAGGAATCAAGACGGTATACGGAGAACAGCCGGCTATAAAGGAGATTTTCGCAGTTGACGAAGTACTCTGGGTACCCGCCATTTCGACATTAAAGAGCACAGAGCTGACAAGAAAAGCCAAAGTTAAATAGCAATCACCAATGTCGGCCCTGATCGGATCGGGGGAACGTGGAGTCAATGAGGAGGATGTTTACGGAGTTTTGAGATCATTCATAGCTCTTGATGAAACGGATGTCACCAAATCAACGGTCGAAGAGTTGGAGCAAGTCACATTGATCGAACACCTGTTGGATCGAAAGGTATACCTAAGCACGGGATTCGCCCCTGAGCTAAGGATATCACGGCGCGAATCTCACCTGATATTGGTAACATATTAGTGATTGATGTACAAGGAGGTTTGTTTTACCTTTTTGAAAATTGTACCAGGGATATAATTTTTCTACTATATAAGGGGGAAGTTTCTCATTCAATAGATACACTATAACACGCATATCAATGTAATACAAACTTATTTCTCTGCTTTATATCAACTAAAAAGTTCTTATTTTAATCATATTTCTTCATATACAACGTTGGGCTCCGAATCGAGGGTATGACCGAGGGCAAAACCATTGTTCAACTTATATTCGAGCCCCGACTCAATGTCATAACTAGTTTTGTTGTTTATTTTATCTTCAATACGTTTATCTAATATTGTTAATCATTTGTGTTGAATTAATTCACATATTCTTAAAATCGTGTATAAATTTAATTGTTATCCGTTTTATAGGGTAAACATATATGCTTTTGTAGCCGCAGGAATCTCATGGAAAACACATTAGATTAATAAAGAACCGTTGACAGTTGACACATGCCAGCCATTTTTTATTTTTATTTTTGTTGTTAAAAGCTATCCAGATGTTTCATGAGCCTGGACAAATACACATAGATAAATGTATGAATACAATGGAGGGCGACTTCACTTTACTTCTGTTACTATGTAGGTTGAGCATCCTCTCAAACCTTTATAAAATGATGGATACATATATGGCAGCCATTTCAGAAATTAGAATATAATTTGTGCAATAATTTCATGTTATTGGCCAGCACATGTTACGTACCTTGATGTTATATATTTATACCTCCATATCTACAATAAGGCTACGATTCTGAAACTTCCTATATTAAAATAACCCAACATATATATATATGCCATGCTAGTGCTTAATTCAATTCACTTTCTCAATTAGCTTACCCCAGAATTTTCTAATTTATTTGGTAAGGTCCCCGAAAAAAAGTAGGAAATTATTAGTCCCAAGGGGCCGACTACTGTAAAAGGTTTCCAAAATTCGAGAAGTCAAAATAAGTGAAATGTTTATGATTAGAGAGTTAGCACTCAATGATTATTAGCTAGTCTTATAAAGTTACTTTAAACACGCAACTTCGAAATTAGATCCAAATGTCTGTTCTACGAGTATTTTTTCTTCTTCTTTTTTTTTTAGAAGAAATGCGTTGGTTAAATTTCATAAATCTATATATATATATATAAAGAATGTTGACTTGGCACCTCTTATAGACTAGGAAATGTATTTATCTAATTACTTAACTTTTTGCTTTTTTCTTCTATTTATGAGTTATATTAAAAAAAAAAAATGACATGACTCCTCATTAAACATTATCCTTTCGTATCAATTACAAAATTATCATTTCATATCATCAGTTACAAACTTTTATGTGCTATATTAAAAAATTTAAAAACTGAAAAGACATGACTCTTAATTATATATCATAATTCCATTTCAGTTATAAACCTTGTCACCTACAATTGCTCCTATTCCAATCCTATAAATTCAACTTTCTTTCTAACTATTTTTGTTCGTAGCGGAAGTTCAACTTTGACACGGTGGAGTAATGCTTCTATTTAATTAAGCTTCTATTTTCTTGTAACTATTTTAATGGGTGCTGGTTATTCAACGTAGTTCTTGGTCTGTTATTATATTGTAATGTCTAACAATCTTTATGAAACAAAATATGTATGTTATTATTTGTGTTTCTTTGATTTCAGGATGATTCGAATTTTGAGAGTTACGTTAGCATCATTAGTATCGACTTTGTAAGTAAATTTTTAAAGCCACATATAGTAATGGTTCAAAATATTAGATATAATTATTTAAAAAAAAAAGTCTTGATAATCTAAACAGTTGAACGTGATGCAAAAACCTTTAATTCTATTAGATTGTCGTGTAGTTACATTGTAGGTAATTTTTACCGATCTTTATGGAAGAAAACAGGTAGTTATTATTTTGTTTTTTTTGGGTTATTTGAATTTCTTTGGTTTCATGATGTTCAAATCTTGAGAATTGCATTAGCACCATTATTATTAATGTTGTAAGTTAAAAATATGTACCTACTTAAATTAAAGAATATTATGTATATAAATAAGTTTTCACACTTACACTATCCACGGAAATAATGCAAAGAATTAATTATATGAGAAATAAAATTACAATATTGTTATGAAATGTAGATAGTTTTTCAAATAGAAAATTATGTAAAATTGTTAAATCAAAGGAAACAATATTTTAGTAATGTTTTTCTCAAAATAAAATAAAGTGTTGAACGTATATTTGCAACTAAAGGTCTCAATTTTTTTATTTATATACTTAAGTGATAAGAGAAGATGATTGTTTCATATTTTAACCAAGTGACTCATACATGATTATGTGATAATAAATTATTTTCTACAATTTGCTTAACCACATGCACTTTTGATATTATGAATGTGGAGGAAGTTTTAATTTTGATAATTCAGCTAATGTTTTCACTTCTCAGATATTTTTTACAATTAGTGTTCATATAACTATGACTTTTTTTCTCAAAGGCATATCATTATGTTTTCTCACACAAAATTAGAAAACTTTCACTAACTTACACAAAAATCATATTGAACGAAAAACACAACTTTCCGATAGTTTTTCGTATTCCACCTTTTTAATTTTTTATTTTTAATTTAATAAATAATAATTCAATTAAAATAGGAATGACCCAACCTGACCTAACACAAAGCAATACCCGTATAAATAAATTAAAATAATATTAAAAGTGAATTACTCCCCGAAAATACACGATACTTGTATTTTTTATTTTCTTTCAAGATTTTCTTTTAAATTGATAGTGTTATTGTTTCTAGAGCTCTCTGATTATCCATACCTTTTATTTTTTATTTTATTTTTTTTTATTGTCAGAATCCCATGCAAAATACTCCTAAGAAAGAAATATAATATTATTTGCAAAATACTCCAAATCATTTATGTCCGATAGACCGTAGGTGATTAATATAAACTCCATATTGTATGAATTTCAAATATTTCTTTCTTTCCATGGAGTATTTTGCATGTGAATTCTGACAAAAAATAAAAGAAATAAAAGTTATGAATAATCAAAGAGCTCTTGATATAATGAAAATCTTAAAAAGGAAAATAAAAAGTTAAAGTATCATGTATTTTGAGGAAAGGATTCAATTTTAATATTATTTTAATTTAGGCAATGTTAATATTATTTTAATTTAAGCAATTTTAATATTATTTTAATTTTTGTACAAAGTTATTGGGCTGAGTCATTTTTATTTTAATATGATTATTATTTATTAGTCTGAAAATAAAAATTAAAAATAAAATGTAGAATAAGAAAACAATACTGGATAATTGTATTTTTTTGGTCAATATAATTTTTGTGTGAGTTAGTAAAAAAATTCTGATTTTTATGTGAGAAAACATAGTTATAGATTTTGGTGAAAAAAAGTTATAGTTATATGATCATTTGTGAAATTTATCCAAATATTTTAGATTATTAAAGAAGTCGTTGACAGAATTAGGCAGCCATTTGAGAATCTAAAAGATAATTCGAGCAATAATTCCAAGTTATCGGACATCACATGCTACCTTTTATGCTGCAAATCCACAAAGGCTAAGATTCTGATACTTCCAATAATAATATAATCCAACATGTTCTGCTAACTAGTTGTAGTTGCATATTTGTTTCTTAAAGTCCTGGATATATCCACTATGCACATGCTCTCTTATGTTGGCCTCTACGAAATGACTAATAGATGCACCCGGCATAGAAGAGCCCTAAACTAGTGGAGCACGGGATGAACTCTGAGCTGGAAGGGCATTAAGTGACGACTGCCCCAATGAGAACTGTGAGAACCATGATCCGATGACGCCCTACGATAACCTGGGCGAGCTGGCTGAGCATGCCTAAATGGACAGCCTCTGTCGTGCTGAAACTGACCTCTCAAAGGAGTACCGCTGTAACTACCAGATCCTCGAGGCCTCTTGGCCTCCCTCTCCTCTCGCTCCTATCGATGAACAGACTCAATCTCTACTTGTTGAAGGACATTTAAATATTCTTGCAAAATTTCGAACAGATTAATAAGATAAAGATTATAATATACAGACCTGCAATGAATATACCACATTATCCAGCCATGAGACAGATAAATTTACCCCTCTTTCACATAATTCCATAGAAACTAAAGGAGTTTATATTTTAAAAAAGAAAAAAAAATGGAAAAGGAGAATGTCTGCTGCTCACGCATAAGAACTACTACATCTTTCTAATTATAATTGATAATTTTACATTCTACGATAACGTCAAGAATTGGATAAGAAAATTAAAGAGAGTGATAGAAATAATACAATGATAGGATATCTTATTGCCAATTTTTTATTTTAGTTATAATGGAAGCTTGTTGATTTATAAGAACTACTTGACAGATTTGGTGGCTTGAGGGTTGCGATGGTTGTTTACTCGTAAAATGGTACAATTAAATTTATTATGTGATTTATAGACATGTGAACTAATTTGAACCAAAACTGACAAATAAACTAGATTGGAAATAAGAATTAGAAATTAAAATCGAAGGAAATGACAAACCTGATCCCGGGAGCAGTGTCTCCAAGAATAGAAGTAAGAACAATAATAAACAGCAAGTTATTTTATTTAGCTTAAGATTAGAATGAAGCATAGGTTTTGCCAAGAATTTCGTGTCTTTACAATGGCTGTGAAAATTTTGATATAGGGGTTGAAATGGCATTTCGAAAGTTTGAATAGGTCCGTTGTGTCATTTGGGACATGTGTGCAAAATTTCAGGTCATTCAGACGAGGTGATAGACTTTTTGATCAGAAGTCGAATTTGAAAGTTTTAAAATTTCATAGCCTTGAATCCGATGATGGTTTGACGATTTGATGTTGTTGTGAGCATTCCGAGGGTGGGAACAAGTTTGAATGATATTATAGGATGCGTTGACATGTTTGGTTGAGGTCCCGAGAGCCTCGGGTGAGTTTCGGATGGTTAAACGGATCAAATTCTTGTTTTGAAAGTTGCAGATTTTCCTTCAGTTCTGTTGCAGAAGTTTCTTCTTCGCGATCGCGTAGAGCAGTTGTAGAGGCAGTCCAGGTTGTTCTTCACTTTCGTGCATTTCGAGTTGCGTTCAGGTAAAGCATCGCGAACGAATGGGTCTAGTCGTGTTCGCGTAAGGTTAAGTGGACCACGCATTTGTTCATCGCGAACGCGGTTAATGGTCCACGATCGTGTAGAAGTGAGGGGGCAGAGCGTCGTGTTCGCGTGGAGAGGGACGCGTTCGCATAGAGTTATTTCTGGAGCCAGCAAAGTTGTTCCTCGTGATCGCGAGGTTCTTTCTGCGATCGCGATTAAGGAATTTAAATCCCTAGACAGAATGTTTAAATAGCCATCTTCGTGAATTTTAGGTCATTTCTCACCATTATTGTCGGGTTTGAAGCTTTTTGAGAGGGATTAAAGAGGGAATCGAAGGAAAATACTTGGAGGTAAGATTTTTGAACTCAATACTCGATTCTATGGCTTTATTTCACTGATCAGGCTTGAAATTAATAGAAAATAAGGGTTAAATTTGGGAAATTGGGGTTCGATATTGGAGAGTGTAAATTGGAAATTTGAGGGGCCATTTGGGGTTCGATTTTGATGTTCTTGACATGTATAGAGTCATGGGAGGATAAGAATTCTAGTGATCTGATTTTTATCGAAATTGGAGACGTGAGCCCGGGGGTCGGGTTTGGCCAATTTTGGGATTTTTGAGTAAATTTAGTTATTTTTGTGTGGGCTTTGTTCCTTTAGCCTATTTTGATGTTATAAATTCTGATTTTGGATAGATTCGGGACGAGTTGAGGCCGATTCGAGAGGCAAAGGCATCGCGGGCTAGAGTTTGGACCGAATTGAGATAAGTAATGATTGTAAATATTGTCTTGAGGGTGTGAAACCCCGAGTTTTACATCGTTATGCTAGTTTGAGGTGACGCACATGCTAGATGACGAGCTTGGTATCGTGCACCGTTGGGGATTGTGACTTGGTCCGTTCAGTACGACTGTTAAGTCGCGTATTTGATTGAACACTGTTTAATATAGTTGTGTTTGGAAAATATTACTATGTTTGGGGCTGAATGTCGTGTTTGGGCCTTGTGCCAACTATTTGGACTCTTAGGGTCTTTTTACTACTGTTTCCTCACTGTTTTTGATGATATTTACACTCAGTCGTGCTATGCTTTCACTGATTTCGTAACTCGGGTTTTATTTACTCCTTTGATTTTATAAATGATATTTTGAGCCGAGTACCTGTTTTACTGTTAGCCCAAGGGGCTTGAGTGAGTTCTGACTGAGTGAGACCGAAGACCTATGTTGTGAGGATATCATGGGATCGGGCTGCGCGCCGCATTAGGTTGTACTGATTTGTGATATACGAGAGGCCGATGGCTTGATTTGTTATGCCACGAGATGGCTTATGTTAGCACTTGGGCTGTAGGAGCCCCTCTGAAGTCTATACACACCAAGTGAGTGCGGGTACCCAGTGTGTGTGATGTGATATTACCCAAGTGGCTGTTGTTATTTCATGTTGTTGCCCGATGGGCTGATTACGAATGATTGTGAGGTAGCCCGACGGGCTGGTTCTGTTGATATTTGTCACGACCCGGATTTTCCACCATCGAAAATCGTTATGGTGCCTACTAATGAGAGCTAGGAAAGTCAATCCTTAACTACTTACTTCATTATCGAGTTAATTTTTTTTAACAATTGTAAAGCGATAATATAAAAATAGCCGAAATTTAAATAATTAAGCGGAAGATAACAATTAATTAGCTGAATTCTACGTCTATTACAATACTCAAGTCTCAACCACCCAAAATCTGGTGTCACAGTGTCACAGACGGTCTAAGATTTACTACATACAAAGTTTAAAAAAAATAATAATACACTGTTCCAGAATATAAGGGAAAGGAAACAGGAATAGTAGGTAGAAGAAGACACCAAGGCCTGCGGACGCCTGCAGGACTACCTTGGATCGCCTGATAAGAAAGAATCAGCAATTCCACCACGGTCCGAAGTCTACAACACTGGGGTCTACACAAAAGAGTGTAGAGTGTAGTATCAGCACAATCGAACCCATGTGCTGGTAAGTGTCTAGCCTAACCTCGGCGAAGTAGTGACGAGGCTCGGACCAGACTACCAAATAAACCTGTGCAGTTCAAATATAAATATATATATATATATATATATATATATATATATATATATATATATATATATATATATATATATATATATATATATAT
>MU766694.1:84275-96221 GCA_026770625.1 Nicotiana glauca
ATACGTGTATCACACTGTGTATCACATATGTATTATATTTGTATCGATTGTGTATCACATGTATATCCATGTATATCTGTGTGTGAGATACATGCGTGATACATGTTTGATACATGTGTCACAAAATAATTTTTTGACATCGATTTAATTATGAATTTTGATACAAAAACAGTCCAAATCACCTCCAAACTTCCTCAAATTTTGTATATTGACTTATCTATATGTTTTCAATGAATTTCGACTATACCCATTAAAAAAACTCCTTGTTTGTTTCGATTTTTGAAATATTGGCTAGAGGTTGGTAAGTTGAAACTTATATGGGACATTTCTGTAAGTTTCCCTAAAGCATAAAAGGACTAGCCTATACAAAAAGATCCAAAATATAAATATGATTGCTATGCTATGTAATTAACAACAGAATATGCTTGTGCGCTTCATAGTAATGCCTTGCATGATCTTGATTCGTGATGTAAATTCGTTGGAGGTAAATGTAAATTCGAGTCTGCTCGCATGAAATAGTCTTTTAATTAAACAGAGAGGACAGACTAGAGGATTTTTGTCCAAATATCAGAAAGTTCATAACTGCTTCTCTTAGTATTTTAAGGGAGAAATTCAAAAATAACCAGATTTACTACTGGTCGTTGAAAAATAGCCAAGTTTCAAAAGTCATCGAAATTTAGCCACTTTAAATCTGCGCAAAAACACTGTTCAAAATCCGAAAAAATACGCCCGCAAATTTTACGGGAGTTCAAGCATAATTATGCTGGAACTCCAGTAAATTTTACGGGAGTTCCAGCAAGTATAATTATCCAATATAATATACTGGAGTTTGGAGCACTGTTGCTCCAGTCTCCCGCAAATTTTACAGGAGTTAGCAAAGTATACCGGTCTAGCATAATATGTTGGAGTTCGTACACAAATGCACCAGAACTCCCGTATATTATACTGGACCAGTCCCTGTTGCAGCAAAATAGTGGCTATTTTTCATTAACTTAGTAAACGCTGGCTATTTTTCATTGACCAGTGTGAAAACTGGCTATACCATGATATTTTAACGTATTTTAAGTTACAGTAGGAGGTCCATAACCTTTTCTCAACTAAAAAAGGCAAGACCAGCTGACTTTGAAGAAGTTATAAGGCAAAATTGAGCTGCCAGTGAAAAATTGAAAATGGATTTGATATTTAATAAACCTTAAGCATGCACGTTTAAAGAATTTTCCTAAGTAAATCAAGTGGGGTGGGGTGATAAACCCGTGAAGCAGAAGCATTTTTTTCCTCGCCTTGAATCTTATTTATTTTGATAGGGAGTGAGACCATGTACAATTCTATTATTGGTTCTTG
Organism: Nicotiana glauca; assembly: GCA_026770625.1. Taxonomy (NCBI): domain Eukaryota; kingdom Viridiplantae; phylum Streptophyta; class Magnoliopsida; order Solanales; family Solanaceae; genus Nicotiana; species Nicotiana glauca. The sequence continues at coordinate 85,617 of MU766694.1, forward strand.
ATGCTTAGCAGAGAAGTTCTTCTATCTCAAACAAAAAAGTTTACATCTAAGAATATATTCCATTAAATATGTCATTAAGATACACATATTTCTAACAAATGTGCTATATCTTAAATTCATGAATTTTGGCACACAAGCAACCTGTAATACCAGACTTGTCACCTGTAGCTACAGCCTTGCTAGTCTTACGTCATCTGCTTTTTTTTCCTTTAAAACTCCAGGAGAAATTCAATCATGCAAAAAATATAGTTCATTTCCCTTGCAAAATTATCGATTTGAATGCCAGCTTCTCGAATGCATATTCTTCTGCCAATATTGCAAGTTAATAGCAGCAATAATCAGCAGTAGTAGTACAAAAGTTAGAAAGGAAAGCCAATCTCGTCATAAGCGAGGGTAAAGATAGATGAAACCAACTACATCTGTCCATAATAATGATGACGATAAACAACACAGTGTTAAAAGAAAAAGAGAATAGAAAAACAAACGGACATGTCCTCAAAGGCTCAAACTGAGTGAACAGAACAACTTTTTGTGTTTATTGACAAGTATGACCATAAGAATGTAGTTGTGGTACAGTCCAAAGGGTTTTCCTCTTTTCCTTTTACTTAGGAGGGCGGGGGAAATTTTTGGTACGAACATTGTAGAATGCAAAAGAATCACACTATAGTATACATCACAAGGAGATACGGGATGTATTTTAAAAAATTCTGATGAACTTGGAGAGAAAAATGATTGTTAAAACCTTATGTTGTACTGATGTTAAAATGTGCTAACATCATCTATATTAATCGATTTTTGAGATTCGAAGACTATGAACTTGTTACGCTAAAAGCGAAGAAAGATCTACAATTCATCCTAAAGTCCATCCCAGTCGCCCAAACTAAATATGTATATCGGCTTCTCCATGATTTTGACAAGCATGTGCCATGGGGAGATTGTTCCGAAAATATGGACGAGGAGTTGTTAAAACTAAAATTCATGAGCAAATGCAGGTAACCTATTACTTAAGTCAAACTTGCAGATAATAAATCCTGTCAATAAATCCTGCCAGCCAATTCAACTCAATAGTTATTGGTAGAAACTCTAGCCTATGACACAAGTTTAGCTAGCGTTTGGCCATAGATCCCAAATTTATTTTGAAAAATCTGATTTGGGTGAAGTTTGATTTGAAGATGAAAATGTGTTTGGACATACGTTTTCAAAACATATTTTCCAACTTTATTTTGAAAAAACATGTATATAATTCCCAAGTTTTGGGATTTTGGCCCAAATTCAGCTCAATAGCTGATTTTGGAATTTGAAATTTTTGATTTGGGAAAAATATGAGCAAAATTTATAGCCAAACATGAGTTTTGAAAATAAATCTTAAATTTATTTTGGCAAAACTTATGGCCAAACGGGGCCTTAGACAGCACTCCAACTTGGCAATGACAAATTACTCACTCAGTTAGAGGAAGAGGACGTAAAAAGCTTACATAAGAATGTCGCTGGAACTGCTGTCAAATTTTCCACCTGATCAAGGAAAGCATTTCATCCTCTGCAGAAAAGAATATTGTTTGTTGGTAAATAGAATGTCAAGATTTCTTTGTGTAAAAAAGTTTGGTTTATATCAGGAAAACCTGTCTTTCTATTTCAACAGCAGCTGCAGAAAGTCTTCTTTTTAGCAACGACCTCTCTTCTTCACAAGTTTCCATGTTGGTGTCTAAGCAAAACGGAAGAACATTCAGACATCATATGCAAGAGATACAAGGAAGGTAAGCACTTTATAAGAAAGCCTAATTCTGAACCGACCAACATTTTATTGATCTATAACCACAGAAAGGGAAGGATGTAAACAACACATTGTCAAAGTCACCTCACCCGGTTCTCCAAAAAAAAAAAAAGTATACCTTCCTCCACTGCTTTCATGGGGTACCTTGTAATTTTTGAGAATTTTGTTATACAGTTCTGGGAGCAAACAAATAAACTAGATCTCCTTGGTAGATATTGTCTACTTCTGCCAAGAATAGTATCGGTTTGATGTGAATTTAAGTAACATTTTCACTTAGAAAAGCTTAAAGATCAATCGGTTCACTCCATGAATACCAAATCCTACAATCCAGTCTCAAATTATGCTTTTGGGACCAAGTGAAGCCCTGCTGTCTACAGTAAGAGCCTCCGGAATCAGACATGCTTTTTGCCCAATTGACATGAGGGGGAAATGCCATAAAGGTAATAAAGGTCCACCTAGAAGGGATCTAAGCGTCCTTTTTTTTTTTTTTTTTTTTATAACCGTGGTTTCCGGGCATCGCTTTGCGAACCCGACTAGCTGTACCCATCGGATCCCGCTGTTTCAATGCGAGTGCACGGTTAGTTCCACGTAAGGTTCCCGATCCCTAACGAGTTATCTAAAGCCAAAGACAACAGCGTTTGGACTTTGTGAGCAAAATGAATTCCACCTTGACCAGGAAAAAAAAAAACGGCCCCTTGCCTAAAAAGGCAAGTGCTATGTTCTTGGCATTGTATGTTAGTGAGATGAACACTTCCAGATCTATTTCCAAAGAGAACCATCCATCCAAAGTGACTATCAAATTCGTGCATGCATGCTCACTTTTTTGAAAGGTCAAATTTTAAATGCATGAGGTGCAATAACCATGGCTAAGCATGTGTTGTGGTTTCAGAAAGTGTAAGTTACATGTCAGAAATGATGTGGATAGTAAAAAAAAAATTAAAGCAAAGCTGAAAATTAGAACGCCATCTTACCATAATAATATGTTGATTGAATTGTGATGCGTTCAGTTGGCTGAATAATGAGAACAAAGATTATTCAGTAAAAAGACAAAAACTTCTATCTGGAAGAAACAGCCAATTGACTAGATAAAGTATAATATTTCATACAAAGAAAAAGAAAAAAGAAAAAAAAAGTATAAGAAAATGAATGAGCATACAGAAAGACTATCTTTTGATGTGTCAATTACATCCTCAATGTCTGAGATTGGTTATAGAAAAAGTACTTGAAATCTCTCCCCAACCCCAAGTGTATATTTTCCAGCAGCTGAATTAATGGCAGAAAGGAAAAAGATCCTAAAATGCAAAAAGAATTAAGCAAAATATAGTACATAAAAATAATGATGATGATGATGCTCTCTGTACGCCATCTTACCAGAACCATCATCTTCCAACGCCCTATCGCATCCAATCCCTCAAATTCCTTTTCGTATCCAACGTTTCCTAATCTTCGCTGCTGCACTCCCCCCCACCCCCTTCCCGCGGTTCACAATGCCACTCCTCACTTCCTCTAAACAATCATAGCCCTCCTTTGCACCTCAGGTAGCTGCCACGCTCATGGATGATTTCCCTCCCCAGCCTCTATTATCCTTCTTCTTCCCCTCCAACTCTCTCACCATCACAATTCCCTCCTGCACCTCACCCCTCCTGCCCCAGGCTTCTTTTTCCCCCTACTTAGCTTCTTCCCTCCCACTCCAGCACCTCCATCCCGAGGCCCATTCTTATTCTTCCATTACAACTCCCTCCAGCACGACCGCACCACCTTCTATTCTATCTTTATTGTCAATTTGGGAATTTCACTATGATTGTTGAAGCAATATTCCACTTTTTTCCTTAGTTTTAGCCTGTGCAAGCCACATTTACAGCGGGATCAAGGTAAAGGTCCTATTAGAAATAATTTCAGACATGATGGCTGCAGTTTTTGCCGATCGAATGTTGGTGACCAAATTGATTTGACAACAAACTTAAAGGACCAAATTTTCGATGTACTCCATATATGGACAATCATAAAAAATGAAGAACTTCTGAAAGTTTAGATCATATCTACGAGTTTAAACTGAAATCTCCAGCACAACTCCTAGGACCAATCATTGCATTATCAACCAACAAACAAATGCATGTGTTCCAACTTTCTCAAAAAACAACTTTCTTCCATGAATACATTCGTAAACATATGATGTGCTTAAAGTGTTGCTTTTCAAACGCTTCAAAAAGGATCAAGTTGATAAAACTACAGCCGACGTAATAGTTTTAGCATAGTCAAGATACCTTTCATTAGATACTACTTTCAAGTAAAGTAGATAAATTTATACCTGTTTCAAATGAAAATAAATGAAAAGAAAGTAATTGAACTAGAAATAATACCATTACAATAAATTTATACCAGTATCAAATGAAAAGAAATTAATTGAACTAGAAATAATACCATTACAAAGATCCCTTCACGTCTAGTAGGTAACTGCTCAAGCTTTCTCAATGTTTCATCTCCTTTTGTAACTTTGCCAAATATTGCATACTGTGTTATTCGACAAAAAATGAAAATCAATGTAAGATTCTCAATTTAAAAATATCCCTCTGTATTCACTATGATAGCTAGGATTTTGACCAGCACACCTTGCCATCAAGGTGAGGTGCATCTCCAAGGAGCATTGAAAATGATGAGGTACCACTATCAGGATCATCATACCTATGGAAAAGCAGATATGAGAAAGGTTCACCTAAAGTTAATTGGTGCACAAATGAGATACCAGTAAAATCAGAAAGTGCAAAATTGAAGGTATCTTGGTAGAGAATAGAAAAGATTTTTAATTGCATGTAGCATCCATAGAACTTGATCCTAATTTACATATCCCAGACAATAACGGCATACACCTCGGTCAGGCTTTAGTATAGACCATGAGTATCTGCAGCAAAAGACGAAATCCTTTATACTAGTCAATTCCTACTTTGACATCTCCGAGCCTCCCGTTATTTTAGAAGTTATATTGTACAGCTTCTTAACAAACACTGCCACTCAATAAAAGATATTAGACTATGTCATGCATTTTTCCAGATGAACATTTCTTATAAGCATGGAATTGCAATATATAGGACGAGTGCGTCTCAAAAGAATAAGTGTACCATGGTTGTAACTTAGAGCCTGTTTGGACATAAGAAATTTTTCACTTTTTTTCGAAAAATATTCATTTTTTTTTTTTTTGAAATCAGCGTTTGGTCATAAATTTTCCAATTTTCACTTGAAGATGCATTTTGGAATTTTTCGAAAATTTGAAAAACTCCAAAAAGCAGTTTTTCAAAAATTTTCATTAAGATCACTCACAAAACTTCAAAAACAACCCAAAATTATATTCATGTCCAAACACAACTCTAATTTTCAAATACCATTTTCACTTGAAATTTTTTTTCACTTTATTTTGGAATTATACAATTCTTATGTCCAAACGCCCACTTACTATAGATCTGGCTATTCATAGCCAAGAAAATCAACAAACATTACCTTCCCATTGAAAGGATCCCTCTCACATGTTTCACTTCACTAAGTTCACCAACAACAGTTTTTTCAGCTTCTGCCCTTTGTTCTTCATTCATAGGTGCACTCCTCCCCCCAACAACATCAGCCACTTGGGCAACAAAACCCTTATCAACCTGCCGACGTCATTAAGATTCTCATCATCAAATTCCAAACATAATAATGCACAACGTTTTAATTCTTGGCAGTTACCCGAAAGAAGTGATTGGTATTGTAGCATCCCAAGCGCACTAGCTTGAAGATGTGCTCAACTGTCTTTGGCGCAACGCTAGGGTAGAAACCAAATTCAATATCTCCATAATTTGTCTGCCACATAGTTAAAATCAGTCAAAAACCATTCAGATGGATCAAGACAAAGTTCGTACTTGGTGGTTTGAGGGGTGAGGAGATTAAGAGTCGGCACAGCAAGCAACTTTTATCCTTACATTGTAAAACATAACTAAAACCCTATCTCAATCCAATATAATAGCAGAATCAAGTAACAGCGAGAATTCTGATAGCTAATAACAATATACATTCTTAGGGATCACAGTATCCAACCCACTTAACTGAAAATCCGTTTAACCAAAAAAAAAAGTTCCACATTTTCCTTCAACTTCTATAATTTAAAGCAAGAGTTACTTATGTACAGATATACTTGCTTTACTGATAAAAATACAGATTCCAAGTTCTATTTTCTTAATGAATCATTGCATGCGAAGGATCACAAAGAAAATTTTATCCGAAGTTTTGAACTAAATTAATACAATGATTCGACCAGGCAAAGATGTAGTGTTTTTGGCACAACCCCTCGGCTTGAACCACATCTACTTTTTCTTTTTTTCTTTTTTTCTTTTTTTTAATGGTGGTGTTCGGACCAATTTTCGTGCACCCCGACTAAATCCACCGATTACCTGCTACGTTCCACTAGCACAGATATCGAGTAACTGTGCCCACCAAGTTTTAGACAGTAGAAAGAAATAACCTAGCATTTTTTCTCTCCACTAGGATTGAACCTGAGACCTCATGGTTCTCCACCCACTTCATAGACCACTAGGCTATACCAATGGGTGCGGACATGAACCAAATATATTCAAATATTATATATATATATATATATATATATATATATATATATATTTACACCATGTTCACACTCACTGCCACAAAGTAGTAGTACATGCAGTGGTACTCCTCCCCACTAACTAAACATCATTAATTTGCCTCTGATTTCAACAGAATACTAGCAATTAACTAAACACTAAACAGTGTGAATTTCTAACAACTTATAATCAAACATGAATATACACATTATTGGCAATCAAATACCCAACAAACTAAATTCAATAACTAAACAAGAAAAGTCATCCATTATCCTTTTACTTCTCACAATACAAAACAAAAGTTACCAATTTACAATAATACATGCTATGAAGGGGAGCCATGGAGCAAAAGGAGAGCCTTGGAGCAACGGTAAAGTTATCTCTGTGTGACCTATTGGTCACGGGTTCAAGTTGTGGAAGCAGTCACTAATGCTTTCATTAGGGTAGCATGTCTACATCACATCCCTTGTGGTACGGCCCTTCCCCGAACCCTATGCGAATGCGGAATGCTTTGTACATTGGGCTGCCTTTACATGCTATGGGTGACAATGAAGATTCCAAGTTCTGTTTCTTTTGAATAATTACATGCTAAGGATCACCAAGAAACTTTAATCCTTAGATGTAACATAACTAAAACTACATTTCATCAGGGGCATGGGCCTGCTGCCCCCGGTGAATACTCTAGATAGTTTAACAATCTTTAAGAATACTTTTTTTTTAACAGTGGTTTCCGGGCATCGCTTTGCGAACCCGACTAGCAGTACCCACCGGGTCCCGCTGTTTCAAGGCAGGTACACGGTTAGTTCCACGGGGCCCTGGAGACGCGGCCGGTTTGTAATGCCTCCAGTGGCCCTGCGGGGACTCGAACCGGCGACCTGAACAACTTTGTCCTCAAGCCTTTACCAGCCGAGCTACCCCTCAAGAATACTAATTTGTACTAAATTGGGACTTGTTTTTCAAATATTTTGAAACAGTGAATTTTATTAAATACATGCAAGACGTTAGGTTTTCCAAGTTAATGAATCTTGAAAAATGAATTTAGAAATTTTATTAGATTCATTCTTGAACTCTTAAATACATTCTTAATTTAGCAAATACATTTTTGAATGACAAAAAGGCATGAATTCTCTTTAATGTTGTTTGTGTCTTTCAAGAAATCTTAGCCTATAAATAGGAGTTCTTTCATTTGGAAAATAAAAGCACAAGAAAGCATTTCTTTTTATGAGAAGGACAAGAAAGCAATTGTCTTATTTGAAGAACAAAAGAAAGCCATTCTTGGATGTTTACCTTGTTGTGCCTTAGTTGAACTCTATAGTGTTGAATTTATTCTTCGTCTGCTCGTGGAGGAGACATCAAAAAGCAGATTTTATGCGACTCTAAGAATGACAAGAATATTTAAACAATTATGTCGATGCCTTGTCGCAAAAGGTTTTACCTCCGGTTCAATGGGTTGAAGTTATTATATATGGTTCCAAAAAATTGAAGATTTTTCAGTTCAAGCACTTAGAAGATTTTACAACTTCAATTCTAACTTCTGTATCGAGAACTATAGAGTGATTTCTTCACGCGCTATGATGGGCCTAACAAAGTTGTACTTTGTGTCATTGTGCTTAGTCCTAAAATGATGCTTAAGGTCTTCCATATAAGCTACGGCTACTTGGCTATCACAGCACAGTTGAACTGAATCCATTAACTTGCCAATGATCCCAAAGTATTTCATAAACCTCTTTAGCCACACAGCTCGTTGCACTGCTGCAGAACATGCAATAAACTTTGCTTCCATAATTGACAAAGCTATGCATGTCTGCTTCTTGATACTCCACAAAATGGTAACATTATTAAGCAAGAATACATATCCAAAAGTGGATCACGTGCTGCAATCTTTGCCATGAGCTAGATCAACCATGGATGTCCATCATGTCTTTGAACTTCAGAGATATATATGCATAGGTGAAAATATTTGAGAACTAAGAAAAAATCATCATCTATGTTTTCCAATATCTCTTTTGATGCCTCAGACTATATATGCATAGTTTCCTTGACTCTTTCAATATCAGTTGCAAAGTACAACATGTCATGTCATCTACACAATGACAAATCAGAGATGACAAATCAGAACACCAGAATTTTCTTGAGATTTACTGCAAGCATGAACTTGAAGTTACATCAAATGGATATAAAAACCCACTTCTCAATGGAGAGCTAGATGAACAACAACAACAACAACAACAATAATAACAACAAAACAAAAAAATTCAGTGTAATCCCACAAGCGAGATCTAGGGAGGGCAGTGTGTAATCTTACCCCTACCTTCAATAAGATAGAGAGGTTGTTTTCAGTAGACCCTCGATTTAGGGAAGGTAAATGGAAGGGCAACAACAAGCACACCAATCAGAAAAATGAAGTTAAAATACAAAACTAACACTAGGTACTGCAATCAGAAAGCCGAAACGAAAATAACAACAAGTAATAACAGAAGCCAAGGAATACGAAAATACACAAATGACACTAAGTCATGTACTAAAGCTATTGTTATATACAAGGACAACGCTCGGCTACCTGACCCTTTACCTTTATTCTCAACCTCCATACATTCCTATCCATGGTCATGTCCTCGATAAGCTAGAGCAACGTCATATCTTCCCTAATCAACTCTCCCCAATACTTCTTCGGGCTGCCTCTACCTCTCCTTAGGCCTTCCAGGGACAACCTCTCACACCTCCTCACTGGTGCATCTGTGTCTCTCCTCTACACATGCCCGAATCATCTAAGTCTCGAGTAACCATTAGATTTTATCCAAAATGTTCAAGAGTGCAACGTTTTTGCAAGCTCAAGAGGTCCATTTATGGATTTAAACAATCATTTAGGCATTTGTAGTTGAGAAGTCATCAAGTTTTTACAATCTTATTACTTTAATATGATCAATGAGGACCACTGTGTGTATATGAAGCGGTCTGAAACCGATTACTTATTGCCACAAACTAGAAGTGAGTGTCATTGTATTCCGCATCCACTGACTAAAGGCTCCTGAATCTACCTCTGATTTCAACCACATATACTAGCAAAATTAACTAAACAGCGTGAACTCTAACAGTTAATAATGTACTAAACATGAAAATATACATTCTTGGAGTTTATTCCTCTAATCAAGAAAAGTCTTCCATTTTCCTTCTATTTTTCACAACAAAGATCCAAAACTAATCAAATTTACAGTAATATACACTACAAAAAGAAGATACCAAGTTCTGATCATTTAAGCATTAACTTCAGCTGTACAACATCAATTATTATGACTCAATACATGTACACTCATAAAGAGACGTAATGTGAAAGAAGATCAACCTGAAAGACAACGCGGGTCGACCCGAATTCTGGTTCAAATGCATAGGTACCGTTTGAAGCCAAGCAGAGAAGGGCTATGCAGGCAATGAAAATCGAGACCCTTTTGTCTCTAAACATGTTCCTCTGAATAGGGGTTGGATTTTTCCAGTGTTTTCTGCTAGTAGATGTCAGAAATGGTGATCCACCTGTGAATTGTCAACTCCGGGTCCTGGGGCGGGTTATAGCTTTCTCAGTGCTCACATCCAATTTGTAGGCTAATAGATACTTTTGCATTGTCATTTCCATTTATTTACACATAAAAAGCAGAATTGTATTATTCGTAATTGAGTAATTTTTCCTCGTTAAACTTGTGTTAGGAAAAGTTTGTTTTTATTTTTTTACCTCTAATTGAGTTCCAGCGTGAAATTACTGCACTCCACGAGTCCACCTGTTCAGATTCTTTGAGATTAAAAAAAAAGTATATTTACCCTTCAATTTTTTATTAAGATATGTTATGAATAGAATTCTATTTGAAGTGAATGTCTATCTTGTAGAGAGTTTTAATTTGTGATTAAGTCATTTTTTCCCTATAAATAGAGGGGTCTTACCCCATTGTAAATCATCCCAAAATTCAATAAGAATTCTCTCTCTCTCTCTCTGCAATATTGNCTAAGGTAATTATTTTACTTTTCTCTTTCAAATTCTTGACATTCTATAATTTGATTTTAAATACAAGTAAAGATGAAAATTTTGTTTGCAACTCTAATGGAGTTTGAAAGAAATTATAACCACCCAAAGTGGTAAAATTTCTATGTCTTGCCATGATTAAATTCATGTATGATTGTGGGCAAAGAATTGAAAACTCGTCCCATTGAATTTGCTCCATTCTCATTCCCTTTAGAGAA
>MU766694.1:97747-144060 GCA_026770625.1 Nicotiana glauca
TTTCAAATAAACTTCTTGATAAAGAAGATGGGCAAATGATCAAAATGATCATAATAAAGGATGCAAATGATCTAGAAGATCACATGACATAACATTTCATAATATCTCATGAGAGGTTCAGGTACCTGAATATATGAATGAAGAGATCTCTATGTTATGTCATTATGAAAATAAATTGAAACTGATATAAAATCATTGTCGACGTCAACCTTCAAGAAGCTAGTGAATAAGATTGGGATGCGAAAGCTCAAGGATGTGAATTGACGCTCTCATCAGGGGGAGTTAATGTGCGTTGCACTCTTTTTCCCTTACAATATTTTGTCCCACTGGGTTTTCCTTGCAAGGTTTTTAACGAGGCAACCAATAGGCGCATTTCTAAACATGTGTACTCTTTTTCCTTTTCTAGAATTTTTTTCCCATTGGGTTTTCTTTTAGTTAAGGTTTTAATGAGGCACATTACTTATTGAGTAGACATTCAAGAGGGGGTGTTATGAATAGAATTCTATTTGAAGTGAATGTCTATCTTGTAGAGAGTTTTACTTTGTGACTAAGTCATTTTTCCCCTATAAATAGAGGGGTCTTACCCCATTGTAAATCATCCCAAATTTCAATAAGAATTCTCTATCTCTTTCTCTGCAATATTGTTCTTCTTCTTTTATTATTTTATAACAAGATCTAAATTATCCTCGAGCTGGAGCTTTATTAAGGATCAGGCGAAAATAAAATTTTAAGGTGTAAAATTATCCTTGGGATAGAGGTTTGTTAGGGATCAAAGGCAAAAATAAGGATTGACCAAAAATTTAACACATGCGAAGGTAAACTCGATATTAAACAATACATAAGCAAATTTGAACTTCCAGCAGTAGAATGGGTAAGAGTAGGTTGTGCATTCGAATCGATTATTTGTTATCGATTTATCGATATCGGTTTATTGATTTATCGATTTCGATTTCGCTTTCGAAATTTTCCTTATCGGATTGTCTTCTTCGGTTAACCGATAAGATATACTAAATTATTATTATTTTATTTTTTTAAGTTTTTTTTTTTTTTAAATTTACCCTTATTCTATAATACCCTTTCCTTTACCCTAAGTCTCTAATCCTATTATTTCCTCTACCACATTTAAGGAATGGTCATATTTAAAGCTCAAGGGAATGAAGTTCAAATTAATGGAAAACATAATTAGCTGTGATGATGTATTTTTTTTATACCGTTGGAGTATTGGTGGCATACATTTGATCCCTTACTTTAGTTTTGTTGCATGTGCTTGTTGACACAATTTTTATGTTATAGACGGTGCTCGTCTTATTTTAGCTTCTTTTTGTTCATATTAGTTAGGCGTGTTTATAGCGATATACTTTCCGTGGAATCCCACAAATTTTCTTATTGATGTAATCGATAGCCGAATCGATCAGCCCCAAAAATCGATAAATCAAAATCGAAAAAATCGAAACCTTATTGAAACGATAACGATAAGCATATGTACAAATCGATAATCGATAAGCAATTATCGATAAGGGTCAAAATCGAATGCACACCCCTAGGTAAGAGTTTCCTTTTGTAATACAAATATATATCGTGATTGAATCATATTACAAGTATATTTAAAGTAGTTTATCTAGTAAGATGTATGAAGAAATAGAATGACTACTAGTTTGTATTCTAGTATGATCTCGCTAGGAGTTTTTTTGCAAAAATCATCCTTGAACTATATCTCAAACCTAAAGTACATTCTTGTAATGCTTTAGTGAACAAAAAACATCCTTATACTATTTAAGCTATTGCAAGAGTTGACAAAAATTAACGGCTAAGCAAAAGAGCATGCCAAGCACGTGGATTTCCCCCTAAAATTTTCAAAATGTCCTCATGCCCAATTGTCTTCCACCTTCACCAAAAAAGACTAAGGCTTTAAAAATAAAGTTTGTTTCTGTATTGGAGAAAATTGTATTCACATATATGGTGACGTCATGACACGTGGAATGGTCAATGAGTTATATTAAGCTACAGTTCAAGAATTACAAAACAGGCACGGGTAAGGAAAAAGGAAGAGGCACGAGACGGGAGGATCAGCGCCCGTTCCTGTTTAAGTTTATTTACATACGAGCAATGAGAAGAATAAACCTGGCTAAAGAAAATGGTGCAAATACGGCATGAAAAGGGAATTAAATGCTGAAGCCGTTAAGAAATATACGCATTCAATGTAATAATTATATAACGTAGCATTTAATGTCATTAATCACTCATAATAGGCTTATTATGATTTAGGCATAACGTGCATTCCCAAAGATTCCCAAAGGGACCTATAAAAGGAGAGATATGTAATCAGTTGAAGGACAAGTGACTATTAAAATATACTTTGATTTATTTGCTTTCTGAGAATATCATTTTCAAGTTCTTTTCTTTATATACCTTTTTCGATTATCAGTAACCCGATTCTTCTAAATTCTAGCTTTGGCTAAAAATCTATTTTTTGGTTAAACAAATTGGTTCCGTTACCGAAAATCTGATAATCAATTATATTTCAACTTGATTTTCTGTGTTGAATCAACTATGTCGAACAACAACGACAACACTCAAGGAAATCAAATCAATCAGCAAAATCAGGAAGATCCTCAAAATAATGATAATCAAGTTCCAACTCCGCACGGTTCATCGCGTCAATCTCGTGAGGACACTCCTGATGGGTCTCACACAGAAGAACGTGGTCAATTTGCGAATGAAGAGGCCATGAATGATGCCTTACAAAAACTTATTGCCTCACAAGTCAATAAAGCTCTTCAGGCTTTTGTCAGCCAATTACCTGCTGCTCCACCCACACCTACTCCAAATAATAATACTTTGGAAAATCCTCGTTCTGGATTAGTTAATTCAGGCAGTGGTGGAACCCCTAGTGAAACACAGGAGGGAGACCTGGGTAATCCAATTAATTCTGATTTATAAAATCTTGCACTAACTTTGCAGAAACAGCTTAAGGAGCAAAATGAACGCATATAACAAATACCCGGAGTACCACATGTGATCAAGGGAGTAGGTATAGATAAATACTCTCAACAACCATGGAAGCCAAGTGATGCCCCCTCCCAATTCCAAAGAAGTTTAAGATGTCTGACATTCCAAAGTATGATGGTACATCAGGCCCGCGAGATCACGTTACTGCATTCACAACATGCGTCAAGGGCTACGATTTGACTAAGCAAGAGATCGAATCAGTCCTAATCAAAAACTTTGGTGAAACGCTCACTAAAGGGGCCTTAACATGGTATTCTCTTTTACCTGAAAATTCTATATATTCGTTTGCTGAGCTTGCAGATCTATTTATTAATGCACATTCGGGAGCTCAAAAAGTTGAAAAGAGAATGGAGGACATCTTCAAAATCAAGCAAGGAGATTCAGAGCTGCTTAGAGAGTTCATAGATAGATTTCAATGGGAAAGCGAGTACCTGACAATTGGGCGGCCATAGCTTTCGCCAGCAATTTGAATGAGAAGAGTTCAGAAGCCATGAGGCGACTCAAAGAAAGCCTTCGTGAATTCCCGGCAACAACGTGGAATGATGTCTACAATAGATACAGTACAAAGATGAGGATTGAAGAGGATATTAATTTAAGACATAAAACAGAAGAAAAAGTAAGTTCAAGACGTGTAGAAAATGAAAAAAGATCTGGTAAAATAGGTACGAGCCTTACATGGGACCTGCGGGAAAGTACTCACGCTCAAGGCAAGATAATCAAAGGTACGATCACAAATCTAGAAGCAGGGAATCAGGCTCTTCATCAAGGTTCAAGAATGATCGGAACTCACGTGGACCACGTGACAATGAAGGAAGTTTAAAAGTAAGGTTTGGTGGTTCCAATTTTAACGTAACCACCTCTGAACTTGTTGTTGTTTTGAGAAGAATGGGAGATAAGGTACGATGACCCAAGAAGATGAGATTGAATCCAAACAGACGAAACCCTGATCATTGGTGCGAATTTCACAACAACCACGGGCATAAAACTGCAGATTGCAGATTTTTGCAAGGTAAGGTTGATCATTTGTTAAAGCAAGGGTATCTCACTGAGCTATTTAGTGAGAAAGGTAAACAAGCATATATGAAGAACAGACAGAAGCCTCTGAAACCGCCCTCGCCCAAAAGAACCGTCAATGTTATAAGCAGGGGTGAGGATATCAATGGTGTTTCATATACCGCAGCTAATAAAACCTCCAAGATATCAATCACTCATGGGAAGCGGTTGCGACATGTACTAGAAGAAGAGAATATTACATTCAATGATACAGATGCTGAGGGTGTCTTAACTCCACATAACGATGCACTGGTAATATCTTTACTTGTATATGATACTAATGTGAAACGAGTCTTGATTGATCCAGGCAGTTCTGTGAGTATTACGCGAGATGCAAGATGAGGATAAATTAATCCCCAAAGCGCATACTTTGTCGGGATTTGACAACTCTAGTGTTGTAACAAAAGGAGAAGCAATCCTTACTACATTCGCAGAAGGCGTTGTGAAAGATACTAAATTCCAAGTCGTAGATATGGAAATGGCTTATAACATGATTCTTGGGAGACCATGGATCCATGACATGGACGTTGTTCCATCAACGTTACATCAAGTTATTAAGTTTCCATCACCTTGGGGGATATGTCAAATCAGAGGTGATCAACAAACTTCTAGAAGCATCAATTTCGTTGTAAATTCAACTGATAAGGGTGAAGACAAATAGCAATTACAGAATTCAGGGGGGGGGGTGAAGATACGATATCAACCTCAACTGAACAAGAGCAAGTAGATGTGGATTCAAGACCTGATACCATTCAAGAACCAGAGGAGAACGACAACATCAAAACAACCTAGAAGAATTAGAGGCTGTAGTCTTATTTATACACTGGCCTGAGAGGAAAGTGTATATAGGAGCCAATCTCAGCTCGGAGGTAAAGCGTAAGTTAATTGAATTTTTAAAAGCTAACGCGGATTGTTTTGCTTGGTCCCATTCTGACATGACAGGGATACCTCCGGAGGTCATGACTCATAAACTAAACGAAGATCCATCATACCCTTCAATCAAGCAAAAGAAAAGAAAGCAAGGAACTTTCAAGAAGAAGTTCAAAAATTGCTGAAAATTGGTTCAATTCGTGAGGTAAAATATCCTGACTGGTCAGCTAACACTGTTGTAGTTCCTAAGAAGAACGGTAAGTGGCGAGTCTGTGTAGATTACACAGACCTTAATAAAGCATGTCCAAAAGATTCTTTCCCTTTACCACACATAGATCAATTAATTGATGCAACTGCAGGGCATGAGCTATTAAGTTTCTTAGATGCATATTCAGGTTATAATCAAATCAAAATGGATCTAGAAGATGAGGAAAAAACTTCCTTCATAACAGACAGGGGGACTTATTGTTATAAGGTAATGCCTTTTGGTCTTAAGAATGCAGGTGCAACATATCAGAGGTTAGTTACTCAAATGTTTCAATAACATTTAGGTAAGACCATGGAGGTATATATAAATGATATGCTAGTTAAGACTCAACATTCAGAAGATCATATATTGCATCTATCTGAAACGTTTAAATTTTTGCGAAAATACAATATGAAGTTGAATCCAGAAAAATGTGCATTTAGTGTAGCATCGGGTAAGTTTTTAGGTTTTCTTGTTTCTAACTGTGGTATTGAAGTAAATCCTGCACAGATTAAGTCCATTGAAGAAATCCCTGATATACTTTCAAATAAGAAAGAAGTACAAAGACTGACGGGAAGAATCACAGCTTTGGGAAGATTCATTTCTAAATCATCAGAAAAATATTTTAAATTTTTCTCGGATCTTAAAAAGCAGGATCATTTTGAGTGGGATGAGGGCTGTCAACAGGCACTTAGAAATTTGAAGACTTACTTATCAAATCTGCCTTTGCTAGAAAAACCAAAAGTCGGGGAGAGACTTTTCATCTACCTTGTTGTTTCAGAAGTTGTGGTAAGTGCGGTTTTGGTTCGTGAAGAACAAGGTAAGCAATATCCTATCTATTATGTTATTAAATCTTTATTAGATGCAGAGACACGGTATCCACAACTGGAAAAACTAGCACTTGCTTTAATCATGGCATCTAGAATGTTAAGACCATATTTTCAATGTCATCCCATTGTAGTGGTAACTGCATACCCTTTATGTAGTATATTGCATAAGCATGAGTTGTCAAGAAGGTTAGCCAAATGGGCCATAGAACTGAGTGAATATGAAATCACGTACCTACCTAGAACAACAATAAGATATTAGATGATTTCGTGGCTGATTTTAGCCAAGGGATGTAGTTAGAAGCTGAAAAAGAAGTTCAGGTACTTAATGGGGCTAATCCAGGAACATGGAGTTTATTCACTGATGGCTCATCTAACATAAAAGGAGCTGGATTAGGGATCGTTTTAGTACCACCTATGGGTGAAATTATTAGGCAGGCTATTAAATGTCATTCCATAACTAATAATGAAGCAGAGTATGAAGCTGTGATGTTTGGAATTGGCACGAGAACTTGGTATAAGTCAAGTGGTGATCAAAAGTGATTCTCAGCTGGTGGTTAATCAAATGCTGGGGACTTATACAGCTAGGGAAACAAGGATGCAATAATACTTGGAAAAGGTACGAGAACTGATAAAGCAGTTTCAAACTTGGAAGGTCATCCAAATACCAAGGGATGAAAACGTTGAAGCAGATGCCTTAGCCAATCTTGCATCCGCAGCAAATGTGGCAAACGATGCCAACGCCTCGATTATTTATTTATTTCATTCAGTTCTCGAACCTGATAAGAACGAGGTAAATTTTAATAATTTAACTTGGGATTAGAGAAACGAAATTATTGCTTTTTTACAGTACGGTACCATCCCTGATGACAAGAAGAAAGCATACGCGCTTCGAAAAAAGGCCGCTCGTTACTGTTTAAAACAAGGCAACCTTTACCGTAAAATGTTTGGTGGCCCCTTAGCAAGATGCCTCAGACCTTCTCAAATGGAGTATGTAATGAGGGAAATAGATGAGGGGCATTGCGGGAATCACGCAGGAGGAAGATCACTGGTAAGAACCTTGATTAGGGCAGGGTACTACTGGACCAAAATGGAAGAAGAAGCGGAAAGTTTCGTGGCTAAATGCTAGAGATATGGTAAAAATATGCACCG
Organism: Nicotiana glauca; assembly: GCA_026770625.1. Lineage (NCBI taxonomy): Eukaryota > Viridiplantae > Streptophyta > Magnoliopsida > Solanales > Solanaceae > Nicotiana > Nicotiana glauca. Next base: position 104,906 of record MU766694.1, read on the forward strand.
ACCAGCAGAATTATTACATTCGGTTATTGCGCCGTGGCCATTTATGAAATGGGAAATGGACATAATAGGACCGTTGCCTCAAGCAAAAGGACAGGTAAAGTTTCTGCTCGTACTTACTGATTATTTCACTAAATGGGTGGAGGCAGGAGCATTTAAATAGGTGCGAGAAAAGGAGGTCAAGGACTTCATTTGGAATAACATCATCTGCCAATTCGGTGTACCAAAAGAAATCTTATGTGACAATGGTCCTCAATTTATCGGAGCTCAAGTCACAGAGTTTCTTAAGAGTTGGCAAATAAAAAGGATTACGTCTACACCTTATCATCCAGTGGGTAATGGACAAGCAGAATCAACAAACAAAGTGATCATTAATAATTTAAAAAAGCGATTAGAGGAGTCAAAAGGTAATTGGCCTGAAGTGTTACCCGAAGTTTTGTGGGCATATCGCACAACAACAAAAACGAGTACAAGATTCTCACAAGCAGCACAAGAGTCTAATGATGAAGGGCCTGAAGTGAAACACCCTTCTCTTTTGTTTATGGAGCTGAGGCACTAATCCCAATTGAAATAGGAGAACCAAGTACAAGATTCTCACAAGCAGCACAAGAGTCTAATGATGAAGAGATGCGGGTCAATTTGGATTTATTGGAAGGCAGGAGAGAAGCTACGCTAATAAGAATGGCATCACAAAAATAGGTGATCGAATGTTACTACAACAGAAAAGCACGCCTGAGATACTTCAAAATTGGGGACTTCGTGCTTAAAAAGGTTTTTCAATCTACAAAGGCAGCCAACACGGGTAAACTAAGTCCAACCTGGGAAGGACCCTACAGAGTTCATGATATTGCAGGAAAAGGAGCATATGAGTTGGAAACAATGGATGGGAAGACACTTCCTTCACATTGGAATGATGTTCATTTGAAGAGATACTACTTCTAAGGGAAAATCCACGGCCAGGAATTGCCATGTTAAATTTTATTTTTTGAAATTATTAAAATTTTACTAACGATTTTAGATATAATCGCACCCCCGAGTCCCGTATGTATTCCTTTTCAGGAAAAGGACCAGGTGAAAGAGACTATCAAGTGCTCGAGGCTTCATACTTCAACACTCAAACACTTGGGGGACTACATAGAATATACAGTCACGTGTATATAAAAGGCAAGAAGATTGAGTAAAAATCAAGCCTAAGAAGAGTCAAGTACGGAGTGGAATTTAAGGAGTCATGGATCATAGTGTTCTTTCCCATGAGAACAATGGAGTCACCTCTCAAACCCTTCCTAATTTTAAGGGGACCCAAGGTACCTCAAAATGGTTAGGGTAAAGACTATGTACTGAAACGGGTTATAAGGAAAAACCTTGTATCTATTGTTCTACTTTGTATAAATCTGTTATAAGAAAAAAAGTTATGAGAAAGTTATAGATGTAATTCAAATACATGTAAAGGATTACTAAAAACTTGTCAAGGTTCAGAAATAAAAACATGTCCAAGTTATTGCAAAGAAACATGTGTGTTCCTATTTCTTTTATCGTATAATAAACACCATTATGAAGTTGAGACGTCTTCTTCATCAAGTGTCAAAATATAAAAGGGCCCTCTTTTATAAAACTCATGTTATTTAGTCGTGAGGTTAATGGAAGCATTTTCAAAGAATAAAAATGCAGACTATTCTTTAAGTCCTTGAAAATAAAAGGCACGAATAGAACAGATGGAAGTTTAAAGATAACTTCTTAATATTTTAAAACTAAAGACTAAGTATAAACTTAGTCATCGAACTGTTCATACAAAAAATGCCCCTTAACATGACTTGGGGACTTGTACTTTTAAAATCAACCTTAACTAATAACTAGGGTTTTGATTACAAAAAAAACTATCACAAGAAACCAAAAACCTTAAACATAATTTTCCAGATTGGTACCTGCAAAAAGGGAATTTAAAACAATTATAAAAAAATTTCCATTAAGAAGAAGGAACTGAAGATCTTTCATCAGCGGGCTCAACTGGAACAACATCATCAACAGTTGAAGGTTGATCTTCAATCACAGCAGTAGGAGTATCAACGGGCAAAGTCTCAACTTGACTAACAGCAAGAGGCACGGATGAACTCGAGGTAGGTGGGACACTTGTGGCAATTTCAACAGTCACGGGGACTTCAAAGGAGTCCCAGCCAATGGAGTTTCAGTCACAGAAACTTCCGCCTCGGGAGATGAAAAGTCTTGTGGTTGTTGTGCTCGTTCAATGGCCTCATTCACCTTGGCTAATTCAGATTCCAAGTTGAAATTTTCTTGGCCCATCTCTAGCAAGGTGTCACGACGAGACTTTAAGAAAGTCCAGCTTACCTCAACATTGGTTGACTCTTCAAGAAGTTCATAATCTCTCTCCCAAGCAGCAACTTCATCCTTAAGTTCCTTGTTTTTAGCTAAGACAGAGCTATAAGATGATTGAAGGGTGGTATGAGAACTTTTTAGAGCATGAATATTGTCTACAGAAACTCGTAGTTCTTCTTGTGCCCGTGAAAGGTTTTGTGCTAGCTCCCCCGCATACATTTATTTCTGAGCCAGCAAAGTATTTAAAGCCCCATTTTCCTCATTGACCTTGGACAGCTGCTCTGAAAAGGAAGATTCAAGACACTCTTTTTCCTTCTCAGTTTGGCTTGATCATCGCCAACTCGGAGGTTAATGTTTGAACTTGCCTCTCCAAGGTATTTTTCCTCTCCTCCAAGTTCTCCATATCGATTTGTGCACTTTCAAACTGGCCCTTCCAGTTGTTCGCCTCCAATTGAGAATCACGAGCAGCTTCTTCTGCATCATGAGCATTCTTTTCCAAGTCATGAGCTAATTTTTCCAAAAGGGAGACTCAGGTCATCAGTTCAGTACCGATGAGATTGGCCTACACAAACAAAAAAAAGGGGGTAAGGTTAGGACTTCCAAAATCAAAAGTCTTAATAAAATAAAAAACAAGAAAATACCTTCAAGGTCGCATGAACTATATCGTTCATGAGGATCATATTACTATGATTTTAAAGTTTAGCCTTCTCACTGGGACCAATCAAAGGTTCGAGCCAAGTATCAACTTGCCTAGACTTTCTTAAAAGACTGTTATTAGCAGGAACCTCAATGGTCACGCTCCTCATAGCAGAACCCCTGCTCGAAGAACCCACCTCTGTACGGTGGACAATGGGAGGAGGAATTAATAAAGGAGGAGCAGTGGAAGGAGTAAAAGTAATGGAGAAAGGTATGGAAGTAGTAGTTGATGAAGGTAAAGAAGCAATCACAAGAACGGAAGAGGTAAAGGAAAACAAAGGAGGTTCATTTAGAACAGGTCCTAAAGACCCACTACCGAAATCACTGATAAAGAGTTGATAAATAGATTCATGAGTTCATGAGGAGGAGAAATATCATCATCGGGGATGATCACTGGAGTAATAACAGGTTCAGAAAGGGATAAGTGAGGGGAGACATCAGCCTCATCTTCAGAGACGATACGTCTCCTGGTTCGTGGTCTTGACACTAGAGAACCCTCATCTTCCTCCTTAGGATCATCTTCTTCAGCAGATTTTATCTTTACAGGTCCCAAGAATATATCTTGGTCTGAAGAGGTGCGAGCACTTAAGGAGCCACGGGACGCCAAGATGGCCTCTGGGGTAACTCCTCGAATGGAAAAACCTGATAGAAAGAAGGTTGAAAGTTAAAACAACAAAAATACTTAAATATAGATAAGGTAAAGATAGAAATCCTTACCATGAGTTTTTACTTTCCAACCATAACGGTTGGAAAGAGTTTTCCATGATCTACCCTCCATTGAGGCAGTCTTCAGTAACTTTTCTACCCAACCACGGAAGTTGGGCACAGATTCCACAACGCCCATGGTTGCTGAAAAGAAAAACAAGAAAGATTAAGAAAAAGAAGCACGCCTAGAAATAAAAAAGTACGAGAAGAATTTAATACTTACGTGCAAAATTCCACTTTTCAGGGAAGCGTACGTTCTTTTCACCCACTAAACCAACAGTGGGAGCAGTAACAAATCGGGCATACCAGCCACGGTCTTTATTATCCTCGGAACTAACTAAAACCCTCTTACTCATGGTTGCTAAACCAAATACGCCATTTCGAAAAAACCTAGGGGAGTAAAGGTGAATCAGGTGGGGAAAAGTGAATTCAACATTCGACATGTTAGCAAGGTGCCTCAGGCAGGCGACAGCTCTACATACAATCGGACCAATTTGACCAAAACACAAATCGAAAAAATGACAAAAGTCTAGAATGACCGGGTCAATGGCCGGTTTAAACCCTAGAGTAAAGGGATATGTGTAAACAAGATAGTATCCTATTAAGTAAGATGTGATCCTTTGATTTGAGTTAGGAACGATAATTGGAAAATCATCACTCCAATGACAGTCCTTACGAACTATGGGGGCTAAAACATCTATGATTTGAGTAGAAAAAGGATCAGCACGGTCTAAAGATTCAATTTGAGACTTAAGGGACTCTCAATCATGGTGAAAGGAAATTTCAGAGGGGATTATTTCCTCAACTAGAGGCTCGTGAAGTGGCTCAGAAGATTCTTTGTTCCGAGAAGAACTCTTCTGAGAATGTGAACCTCTAGTCCCGGAAGAGGGATCAGAGCTAGAAGAAGGAGTTGACATATTACCACGAGCAGATCCAAGGCTACGGAGTCTACCCCCTCTTCTATGCCTAATCGGATCATTAGGGAAGCTATCTAGAATGGGGGTTCTCTTAGGATTAGGATTTGGTGAAGCCATGGCAGAGAAGGTTAAAGTGAAATAGAAAATAATAAGGAGGTCTCGAAGGATTAAAGTGCTCGATACGCTTTATGTGAAACAAGACAAAAAGAGAAGTTATATTTATACTGATGGGTAACCGGCAAAAAGAAAAAGTACGATGGTAGGAGAACCATAATGATGATAACTGATGCTTCGTGAAAAATGAAGCCGAAAAGAATAAGAAAATGCTGTAAAATTGTGCAACCAACGAGAGAATGACATGTGTCTAGTGCATTAAAAGGAAGTGACAGTTGAAGCGTCAATTCTGTCAGAGCATTAATGGTGACAAAAATTCCCCTTTAATGAATTCCACTTCCCAAATATTCAAACTGATGAATAAATGGAAAGTGGGGGACTATCTGTATTGGAAAAAATTGTATTCACATATATGGTGACTTGTTATGACACGTGGAATGGTCAATGACTTATATTAAGCTACAGTTCAAGAATTACAAAATAGGTATGGGTAAGGAAAAAGGAAGAGGCACGAGACGAGAGGATCAACGCCCATTCCTGTTTAAGTTTATTTACATACGAGCAATGAGAAGAATGAACCTGGCTAAAGAAAAGGGTGCGAAATGAACCTGGCTAAAAAAAGGGTGCAAATACAGCATGAAAAGGAATTAAATGCTGAAGCCGTTAAGGAATATACGCATTCAATGTAATGATTATGTAACATAGCATTTAATGTCATTAATTACTCATAATAGCCTTATTATGATTTAGGCATAATGTGCATTCCCAAAGATTTCCAAAGGACCTATAAAAGGAGAGATATGTAATCAATTGAATGACAAGTGACTATTGAAATATACTTTGATTTATTTGCTTTCTGAGAATATCATTTTCAAATTCTTTTCTTTATATACCTTTTTCGATTATCATAACTCGATTCTTCTAAATTCTTGCTTTGGCTAAAAATTTATTTTTTAGTTAAACAGTTTCCATATGAACTTCAGAGAATTATCAAAGGAAAGCTCCTGAATAAAAAGATAAGCAAGGGCTATTTTTTCACGCCTCACAAACAAGGTAAAGAATGATTTTTCAATTCTATTACGACTTTTGCTATTTCTCAAACTGAATTAGTTGGTTAATGTTGTAGGCATTTAAATTTTATTGGATTTAAATCCATAAATTTATTTGAACTATATTAAGCCAAATAAATATTATGGGTTAATATAATTGAATTAATTATATAAGTACAATACATATGGGTTAAATAAATAAGTCCAAATCTATTGGGCTAGCCCATTTAATTGGGCTAAAGTGATGAACCCACTTCATTAAGCCCAAGATGATATTTTCCTAGAGGCCCAGTTTGGTGCCACATGTCAAATGAAATGGCACGCCAAGTCAAGCGGAAGAGCCAATATGATCATGCCACGTATCAAAATGACAAGGCATGCCAAGTCACATTAAAAGGCCAATAAAATCGTGCCACATGTGCAAGTCACATGTTCTGGCCAATCAAATGCGACCATGTCACACTTCAATTTGATTGATCGGAAAGAGTTTGTTCTTATCACAATTCCTCTCTTTCACAACTATGAATAGGGGTCTTCATAACTCAGAAAAGAGACCAGAAGTTATAACAAGAAGCAGGAGAGAGCTCATGGATCAAACACTGCAAATTTCTCTACAAGTTTCAAGCTTCAGACAATCAAGTTCAAGTTCAAGAAATCAAGTTCAAGCTCAAGAACGAAGAACAAATCAATTTCAAGCTCAAAAACAAAGAACAAATCAAGTTTCAAGGAGTGTGAGTTCAAATCAAAGTTCGTACTAGCTGAATTCAAGATCATCGTTATGGCAACAAACATAGATTCAAGATCAAGCTCAAAGGCCCTTGAATTTATTTACAATTGGAAAGAAGAATCAGAGGATCCATAGAGATTGTAACAGTCAAATTTTGAAATAAAATACTACGATTGTTGCGATATTTTCGGTCTTGATTTTATTTTCTCGACGCAAATTTATTGTCTACAAATTCTGGCACGCCCGGTGAGACAATCTCTACCTCTCATCTCAACTTTTCAATTACTAAAGTTCAAGAACATCGAAATGGCTTCAAAGAAAATCAACTCCAAATTAACTTCCACTGAGTCTGTTAACTCCAGGTTCTATGCTGATGTGGAAAGCATCCTCGATGTTACCTTTGGAAGCTTCAGACCAGTTACGAGGAACAAAGCAAGCTCTCTAGGTCAACAAGAATCCGAAGTTCCATCCGTATCAACCCCTATTTTTGGATCTTCATCCTCAAAAGGAGCAAGATCTTCCACAAACGCACCTGAAGGAGGAAACGATGTTGCTGAAAAGATCAAGAAAACTCTTGCTCTGTTTGACCTCTCCGGATCCAAGCACTCTGTTATGAAGGAAGATGATGATGCTTCAAGTGATGGATCCTCCCCACTTACACCACATAGCGTAAGCCAATCAAGGATCAATCTATGTGAAAATCCATGCTACTCTCCATCGTCCACGACAATCATGCAAGCAATGGTTATTGAAGCTTCTGCTGTAGAAAAACAACTTGCAAATTTGACAAAAGCAATTGAAAGCTTATCAAAGCACATGCAAGATTAAGATGCTAAACTTTTGAAGTTAACAAATACATTGGATAGCATAGTAGAGGGAGAATCGACATAAACACCTTTAAATCTTCAAAGATCACAAGAGAAAGAAGACTCATCTGAAAAGCAAGCAATGATAACCAAGGAAATTCAAGTCTCCGCTAAAGGTCTGATTCCCGCTGGGAAATTAAAGGACTTCATCATGGAATCTATCAAAGATAAACGTGAGTCGTTAAAATTATCACTCACGTATGCAATGCCGTATACACAAAGAATTGATAGCTTGAAGATGCATGCTGGTTATCAACCTCCTAAGTTGCAACAATTCGACGACAAGGGAAATCCGAGACAACATGTAGCACACTTTGTTGAAACTTGCAATAATGATGGAACGTATGGAGATTATCTTGTCAAACAGTTTGTTCGATCTCTCAAAGGTAATGCATTCGATTGGTACACAGATCTCGAATCTGGTTCTATCGATAGTTGGGAGCAGTTGGAGCAAGAGTTTCTCAATCGTTTCTATAGCACAAGAGGCATTGTAAGCATGATCGAACTTACAAACGCTCATCAAATAAAGGATGAGCCAATTATTGACTTTATCAACCGTTGGAGGAGCTTAAGCCTCAACTGCAAAGATCGCCTTAGTGAAACTTCTAGCATCGAAATGTGCATCAAGGCATGCATTAGGGTCTTCGCTATATCTTACAAGGCATAAATCCCAAAACATTTGAAGAACTAGTAACTCGTGCTCATGATATGGAACTAAGTACGGCCACAAGTGGATACTAAGGGCTATATGTCTTTGATCCTTACGACGAAGAAGAAGACCAAGAAGGCGAGGATAGGGGCAAGTTTTCATCCGAGAATGAAACCGAAGAGAACTGCAAGTTATAATGCTTCTTAACGCACGAGCCTAAACTACAAGTTATAGTGCTCCTGAACGCACGAGCCTAAACTGCAAGTTATAATGCTCCTTAACGCACGAGCCAAAACTGCAAGTTATAATGTTCCTCAACGCACGAGCCAAAACTGCAAGTTATAATGCTTCTCGGAAGTATATATTGTATGTACTGGAGCTCCCCAATTTTGAACTAAATCTTCAAGACGTAAAGCTCTTCAAATTAAAGCAAAGTCTTCAAGTTTTTAAGCTCTTCAAATTCAAGCAAAGTGTTCAAGTCACAAATCTCTTCAAATTTGAGCAAAGACTCAAGCCGAAAGCTCTTCAAGGTCGAGCACAAGTCGCAAAGCTCTTCAAATTCGAGCCGAACTTCAAGTTGCAAAGCTCTTCAAAATAGAGAAAGTCTTTAAGTTGTGAAGCTCTTAAAATTTTAGCAAAGTCTTCAAGTTGCAAACACTCCTTGTATGTACGAGTATAAACTGCATAGAGAAAAAATAAAATTATACTTTCTCTGAACTACGTAATGACTTAAGTGTTACAATCTCTATGGATCCTCTGATTCTTCTTTCCAATTGTACATAAATTCAAGGGCCTTTGAGCTTGATCTTGAATCTATGTTTGTTGCCACGAACGATGATCTTGAATTCAGCTAGTACGAACTTTGATTTGAACTCGCACTCCTTGAACCGTGATTTGTTCTTCGTTCTTAAGCTTGAACTTGATTTGTTCTTCGTTCTTGAGCTTGAAATTGATTTCTTGAACTTGAACTTGATTGCCTGAAGCTTGAAACTTGTAGAGAAATTTGCGGTGTTTTATCCACGAGCTCTCTCTTGCTTCTTATTATAACTTCTGGTCTTTTTTCTGAGATATAAAGACCCATATTTATAGTTGTGGAAGGGAGGAGTTGTGATAAGAACAAACTATTTCCGACCAATCAAATTGAAGTGTGACATGGCCGCATTTGATTTGTCAGAACATGTCACTTGCACATGTGGCACGATTTTATTGGCCTTTAATGTGACTTGGCATGCCTTGTCATTTTGATATGTGGCATGATCATATTGGCTCTTCCGCTTGACTTGGCGTGTCATGTCATGTGACATGTGGCACCAAACTGGGCCTCTAGGAAAATGTCATCTTGGGCTCAATGAAGTGGGCTCATCACTTTAGCCCAATTAAATGAGCTAGCCCAATAGATTTGGACCAATTTATTTAACCCATATGTATTGTACTTATATAATTAATTCAATTATATTAGCCCATAATATTTATTTGACTTAATATAGTTCAAATAATTTTATGAATTTAAATCCTATAAAATTTAAATGCCTACATTTGTATTTGGCTTCTTACTGTACGCTTTCTTTGTCACTTTAATTTGAAAGAGATTACTGCATGTGTAAAGGACAACTAGAAGTAATCAAGTCCCTTACTTTGTTGAAATGTCAGAAAGATTTTCTAATTCCATTTTTTCCTCGTCCTGGTTTGAATAATCTAAATGTTGCACTCATTTTTCCCCAAAAGAAAATATTGGAGAAGAAGGTATTAGTTTAGAAGTTCTTCATCTAGAATTAGAATTGTTAGTTTCAGGAGTCTACATTAGATAACTATATTTTCTGCCGCAAAAGAAAATATTTTTCTTGCTACAAGTTTACATCAAAGACCATTTCATTCGTGGAGATATTTAAATTTTTTCTCTTTGTTGCAGCAACAGTGGAATAGACTATTGTAAGATCCTTCATGTGATTCAAAAAACTCCCGGGAAAAGTGGTTGATCGCTAAGTACAATTTAAAGATCGTTGCAACAATAAGAAGCAAATTGGATGCCGTGGTTAAACAAGATCAACGAATAGTCTTAAAATTCGAGAGGAAAATTGAGAAATGGAAGAGGGAAAATTGAGGCAAAATCTGATTGTACTATTCGTTTATTTGCAGGTTTATATTAAATTTGTTGTCTATGTACAAGTTCAATAGAAAGTATAGCCTGTTTGGCCAAGCTTATTTTTGGCCAAAAGTGCTTTTTTTTTTTTGCCAAAAGCACTTTTGTCCAAAAATTGAGGTGTTTGACCAAGCTTCTAGAAGGAAAAAGTGATTTTGAGGAGAAACAGAAACAATTTTGGAGAAGCAGAAAAAAGTAGCTTCTATTCAAAAGTACTTTTTTGAGAAGCTCTTTTGAGAAAAATACAGTTAGAAACAGTTTTTAACAGTTTGACCAAACACTAATTGCTGCTCAAAAGTGCTTTTCAAACTAATTAGTCAAACACAAACTGCTTCTCACCAAAAGTACTTTTGAAAAAAACACTTTTAAAAAAAAGCGTTTCTCAAAATAAGCTAATTATTGCATCTTGGCCAAACGGGCTAATAGTCTTGCTGCCTAAGAGTAGCATTTTGTTTCTTCTGAAAAAATACTGCTAGTTCTTTATTTTGGTTAAGATGAAGCAGTGAGACATTGCAATAAATTATTAATCAGTTAACTTTTCAACTTTGTTAATTCTTAAAACTAGTGAAAAACCAGCAATAAAGGAACACCTTTATATTTACTGCTCCATAAGTTTAGACCATCATACTAGGACCATCAAAAGGCAATAATGAGCATTGAAAAACAACAGCAACAAAAACAATAAAAAAATTCTGCAAAAAACAGTATCCATATACTGCAATACCATTGATTAATTAAAGATAAAAACCAGCAACATAACACCAATGCAGAAACCAATAGCTGCATTAATAAGAAATAAAAAAAATTCCAAACACCAGAAAACGAATTAAAGACAAGAAAATATAAATATTTCTTCAATATAATAAGAAGGAAAAATTCTTCAAGAATTGTCATTTTGTTGAGATGATGCAACTTTATTGAGTGACCAACGATGTACCTCTTCTCTTCTAACCTAAAAGAACAAACTAAAACACTAAATATGAATCTTTTTATTTGTAAACTGTAATAAAAAAAGCTGAAATAAATTTTTTACCAGTAGTTTTTCAACATTATGAAAATTTGACGCTCCCTCAGCCATAATCAGAGGCGGATGCAGTGTGGTAGTTATGGGTTCAATTGAACCTATAATTTTTGACGCGGGATGGAAATTTATGTGTAAAAGTTCATTAAAATTGCAAAAATAATAGATTTGAACTTATAACTTTAAAAATATAATGAGTACAATGTTAAAAATCTTAAAAATTGAACTCATAGAGTTAAAATCCTGAATCCACCTCTGGCCTCCGCCCGCAGCGCTTGCTGGTCCAAACTGCAAGTGGATGAATTTCAATAGCATTTAAGAAAGAAGTGCAAGTTCTACTGTTGGGATTGATTTTGGTCTCCTTTTTAACTTGGTCATGCTAGCTCCTTGCTCATCATCTGCTTTCCTTCTTAATTTTGAGAAATAACTGTTGGGAATAAACCCCCACAGAAATAATATTCACGGTAATAAAAGCGGAATAATAATGTAGCACCGAGATACGGTAATTAACAAAAATAAAAGAGTAACAATGACACCAAGATTTTTACGTGGAAAACCCTTTTGAATAAGGGAAAAAAACCACGGCCCCGAGAGGAGAAACTGATATCAGTATAGTAAGGAATTTTACACTTTGTAGTTCCGAGTAAAATCCTCCAAAGACCACTACAACACTCAAAAGAAATAACCCTCTTTTGATATTCCCACCTCACTACAATATCGCTCACTCTCTATTTTTCTCACAGACTAATTTCTTATACCCTGTCTGTGAAACCTCACTCTTTCTTTCTCTCTTTGTTGGTGTGTGGAAATGAGAATTGAAGCTCTCCTTTTATAGCCAAAGCTTCACTCTCTAAAGCCTACAATATTTGACAATTTACACACACTTTTCACAATTCAACAAAGTTGGCTACCAACCCAAAGAAATTCAACAAGGTTGGCTACCAACCAAAACTAATTCAACAAAGTTGGCTACCTAACCAAAACAAGTCAACAAGGTTGGCTACCAAACCAAAGAAACTTTTATTAGGCACATGCCTAATACTTCTTCAAATGAGATGGACATCATCAATCTCCCCCTCCAGTCTCATTTATCTAGAGGAGGTAGCACTGTCTTCTAATTTGAGTGCATGCCGACAAGTTCTTTGCATAGCTCGAACTTGTTCCTTTGTACCACCTTCGTCAGCATATCTGCGGGATTCTCACTTGTAGAAATCTTCAAGACTTTTAGAGATTCATCATCTACCATTTCTCGAATCCAATGATATCTCACGTCAATGTGTTTGGTCCTTGCATGGTACATAGAGTTCTTGCTAAGGTCTATTGCACTTTGACTGTCACAATAGATGGCATACTCCTTCTGATGCAATCCAAGCTCTTGAAGGAACCGTTTGAGCCATATCATCTCCTTGCCAGTTTCTGTAGCGGCAATGTACTCTGCTTCAGTTGTTGAAAGTGCAACACACTTCTGCAACTTAGACTGCCATGATATAGCTCCCCCTGAAAATGTAAACAAATATCCAGTAGTAGATTTTCTGTTGTCAATGTCACCTGCCATATCGGCATCTGTATAGCCCTTCAAGATTGGATCAGATCCTCCAAAGCACAAACAATCTCCCGTGGTACCTCTCAGGTACCTGAGTATCCACTTGACTGCTTCCCAATGTTCTTTTCCTGGATTTTCAAGAAACCTGCTGACAACACCAACTGCGTGAGCAATATCAGGTCTAGTGCATACCATTGCATACATTAAGCTTCCGACTGCTGAAGAATAAGGAACTCTAGCCATGTTCCCTTTCTCTTCCACTGTTGTAGGACACATCTTTTTGCTCAACTTTAGATGACTAGCAAGAGGTGTGCTAACTGGCTTAGCATTCTTCATGTTGAAGCGTTCTAGTACACGTTCAATGTACTTTTCCTGAGATAGCCACAACTTTCTACGTGTTCTCTCTCGAACTATCTTCATCCCTAGAATTTGTTGTGCAGGGCCCAAGTCCTTCATATCAAATGACTTGGACAGATCTCCCTTCAACTTTGCTATCAACCCCTTGTCTTTTCCTACAATTAACATGTCATCCACATACAACAATAATATAATAAAGTTATTCTCAGAAAATCTTTTGAAGTATACACATGGATCAGAATAGGTCTTTAGGTATGTTTGACTTTTCATGAATGAGTCAAACTTCATGTACCACTGCCTTGGTGCCTGCTTCAATCCATAAAGACTCTTATTCAATTTGCACACCATGTATTTCTTTCCAGCTACTTCAAATCCTTCTGGCTGCTCCATATAAATCTCCTCTTCCAAATCTCCATGAAGAAATGCAGTTTTCACATCCAACTGCTCCACTTCAAGATCTAGGCTAGCTGCTAAGCTCAAAATAGTTCGAATAGAAGTCATTTTGACAACAGGTGAGAAAATTTCGTCAAAATCAATACCTTTCTTTTGTTCGAAGCCTTTAACGACCAATCGAGCTTTGTATCTGACCAGCTTGCCATTTCCATCTTTCTTGAGTTTAAAGACCCATTTGCATTTGAGTGGTCTTTTACCCTTTGGAAGTTCAACCAGCTTGTACGTGCCATTTTTCTGTAGAGATTCCATCTCTTCTTGCATAGCTTTCATCCACTGGTTCTTTTCTGGATGGGACAACACCTCCTTAAGACTTTCTGGCTCCCCCTCATCACTGATGAGAACATACTCTGTGGACGGGTACCTGCATGATTCTACCCTTGGCCTCTCTGATCTCCTCAGAGGTTGAGGTTGTTCTTCTTCCTGAGTGGGGTGCTCCACTTCCTCGACACCTTCATCAAGTTGCTCCCCCTGCTCAATAACCTCACCAGGTTGCTCCCCCTGCTCGGCAACCTCGTCGGTCGTACTTTCTGCACTTGTGGGATTGTTAGAAGTAGAAGGAATAGTAACAAGGTTAGGAATTATACCATTCTTCGCCTTTTCTGACATATCAGCAGCAGTTCCAACTTCACTTTCTCGGAAGACTACATCTCTGCTTCTGATGACCTTCTTCTTTACAGGATCCCACAATCTGTACCCGAACTCTTCATCTCCATATCCGATAAATATGCAGGGAACAGATTTATCATCCAGCTTTGTTCTCTGCTCTTTTGGTATATGTGCAAAAGCTCTGCAACCGAACACCTTCAAATGTGAGTAGGACACCTCCTTGTTGGTCCAAACTCTCTCTGGGATGTCAAACGCCAACGGAACTGATGGACTCCTATTGATCAGGTAACAGGCTGTCTGAACTGCTTCACCCCAGAATGACTTAGGCAGTTTAGCCATTCTGAGCATGCTTCTCACCTTCTCCACAATGGTGCGGTTCATCCTCTCGGCTATGCCATTGTGCTGTGGGGTTCCAGGAACTGTCTTTTCATGTCTGATCCCATGACTTGAACAATACTCTTCAAATTCCCTTGAAGTGTACTCACCTCCATTGTCACTTCGGAGACGTTTTAGCTTTCGACCAGTCTCCCTTTCTACTAGAGCATGAAACTTCTGGAAAACTTGAAACACCTGATCTTTGGTTTTCAAAATATAAACCCATAATTTTCGTGAAGCATCATCAATAAAAGTAACAAAATATTTGTTACCGCCCATTGATTCAATTTCCATTGGGCCACAAACATCAGAATATACTAAATCAAGTATATTCAATTTTCTTTCAGACGATGTCTGAAATGAGACTCTATGTTGCTTACCAAATAAACAGTAGTCACAGGGTTTTATTGTTGTACCTTTGGCATAAGAAATAAGTGATTTCTTGGCAAGAATCTGCAATCCCTTCTCGCTCATATGACCCATTCTTTTGTGCCACAAATCTGCAGAAATCCCATCTTGTGCCGCGTTCAATTCACCTTGGCATATTTCTGCATTTGTCTTGTACAACGTGCCATGAGCAACTCCCTTTGCAATCACCAATGATCCCTTAGTGAGTCTCCACTTTTGATTTGCAAAATAGTTCTCGTATCCATCTCGGTCTAAAGCAATTCCTGAGATCAAGTTCATCCGCAAATCAGGTACATGCCGCACGTCCTTTAGAACCAATGTGCATCCGACATTTGTCTTGATACAGATGTCACCAATCCCCGCAATCTTTGAGTAACTTGTGTTACCCATTCTCACAGTGCCGAAATCCCCTGCTACATATCTGCAAAAAAGATCTCTTACCGGTGTGGCGTGGTAAGATGCTGCTGTGTCAACCACCCATTCCGACTCTGGACCTGACAGATGCATGCATTCCTCTTCCTCATTTATAAAGAGGACAACATTATCATTGTTTTGCACCATGGCGGCTGTGTTGTCGTCATTCTTCTGGCCACTGGTTTCTCCTTTGCCCTTCCTTGGATTTGGGCAATCTCTTTTGAAGTGACCTGGTTGATCACAGTTGTAGCAATTTCTGGCTCTTGATTTGGATCGGTTCTTTGACTTCCCACGAGCTCCGGATCTACCATAGTTGTTCGAACTCCTTTGATAACTCCTACTTCTACCTTCTGTGATGAGAGCTTGTCCTTGATTTTCAGGCTTCTTTCTCATCTTCTCATTGAGTAAAAGAGCCGATGTAACATCTTTCAACTCAATAGTAGTCTTACCGTGCAGGATGGTTGTTGCCAAATTATCGTACGAAGATGGCAACGAGTTCAATAGCAAGATGGCTTTATCTTCTTCCTCGATTTTCACTCCGAGGTTGGCAAGCTGTGTGATTAGTCCGTTAAATACATTTAAATGTGACAAAAAATTCATACCTTCACCCATGTGTAGGGCGTATAACTGCTTCTTCAGGTACAATTTATTTGTCAGTGTTTTGGACATGTATAGGCTTTCCAACCTTGTCCAAATTCCACGTGCAGTGACTTCATCAATGATGTTATTTACTACATCATCTGATAAGTGCAACCTGATTGCACTAGCAGCTCTTTCATCCAAGTCAGCCCAATCCTCAGCTTTCATGGTATCAGGCTTTTTGGCATCAGCATCTAGTACCTTGTGTAATCCTTGTTGGATGAGCAGATCCCTCATCCTTCTTTGCCATGTTGAGAAACCGTTATCTCCGTTGAATTTTGCTACCTCGTACTTTACTCCGGACATTTTTGTTTTTCACCGAGTATAGTACTACCGACAGTGAATAGTATTTTAGTGAACGAGCAGAACCTGTGCTCTGATACCAGTTGTTGGGAATAAACCCCCACAGAAATAATATTCACGGTAATAAAAGCGGAATAATAATGTAGCACCGAGATACGGTAATTAACAAAAATAAAAGAGTAACAATGACACCAAGATTTTTACGTGGAAAACCCTTTTGAATAAGGGAAAAAACCACGGCCCCGAGAGGAGAAACTGATATCACTATAGTAAGGAATTTTACACTTTGTAGTTCCGAGTAAAATCCTCCAAAGACCACTACAACACTCAAAAGAAATAACCCTCTTTTGATATTCCCACCTCACTACAATATCGCTCACTCTCTATTTTTCTCACAGACTAATTTCTTATACCCTATCTGTGAAACCTCACTCTTTCTTTCTCTCTTTGTTGGTGTGTGGAAATGAGAATTGAAGCTCTCCTTTTATAGCCAAAGCTTCACTCTCTAAAGCCTACAATATTTGACAATTTACACACACTTTTCACAATTCAACAAAGTTGGCTACCAACCCAAAGAAATTCAACAAGGTTGGCTACCAACCAAAACTAATTCAACAAAGTTGGCTACCTAACCAAAACAAGTCAACAAGGTTGGCTACCAAACCAAAGAAACTTTTATTAGGCACATGCCTAATACTTCTTCAAATGATATGGACATCATCAATAACAAAAATCGTACTAATAGAATTGGAAAATCTCTAACTTATTGACTATTGATTATTTACCTTGTTTGTGAGGCAAGAAACAATAGCCCTTGCTTCTCGTTTGCCCGACCTTGGAAGATGCTCTGAAACTTTTTGGCACAGAAGCACATGTTGAAATAAATTGGTGCATTCGGCAGAGGACTCGAAATGAAAGTAAAGAACTCAGAAAGGTCTTTCAAATGGAAGCAGAACCCAAATATGACTTATCTTTTTCCTCAAATAACACATATGTAACAACAAATTTTCGTGTCGAGAAAATTAAATAATCATGACTGAAAAATTGCGTGACAAATTTAATATTTGATTTCAATAAATGAAAGTGTTACAATCTCTATAGTATTCCTCTATTTCTTCAAGAATGTAAAGTATATTGATGAACTTGATTTTGATTTGATTCAAGGGCTTGTAAAGCTTGATCTTGAATCTCCTCCTTGAACTTGAATTTGGGTTTGATCACGAACAAGTAATTTGATCTTGAACGCCTTGGTATTTGATTTGGCTTCGTTCTTGATTTTGAACATGAACTTGAACTTGTAGCTTGAGTGCTTGAACTTGTAGCTTGTAGAGAAATCTGCGGTGTTTGATCCACGAGCTCTCTGCTTGCTTCTTGTTATCACTTATGGTGTCTTCTAGCTTTATAAAGACCTCTATTTATAGTTGCAGGGAGTGATGTGGCTCTACGATTTGATTGGTCCGTTTGAACTGACAAATACCATCCAAACACTTGGCATGATTTAATTGGCTCATTTATTTGGCTTGAATTGCCACATTACTTGACACATGTCATGATTTTATTGGCTCATTTACTTGTCTTGGATTGCCACATTACTTGACACATGGCATGATTTTGTTGGCTCGCATAACTTGACACGTGGCATGAGCCTGGGCTTTAAGATGGGCTCATAGCCATTTGGACCTTGGACTAATGAAGTGGGCTTATCATTTAATTTGTAGTCCAATTAAATGGACTAACCCAATACATATATATTGAGTTAACCCAATTTACTAGCCACGATATTTATCTGAACTATTATCTTCAATTTAATATAGTCCAAATTATTTAAGGATTTAAATCCAATAAAATTTAAATACTTACAAATGCCCCCTACTTTAAGGCGTGTCGGGGTGTAAGCTTGTTAATCCTTAAAGACTAGCCTTGAAGTAAGACATGAGATTTTTAATTGTCTTCTTGCAAGTGCTTTCTCACTTTTGGATGGAACAGTGAATTTGATTGATTATAGAAATCAATCAAACCTTTTGTATTTAGGTGCTTTATTTACGTGGTTGATTTGCAATTGCATGGTTGCTAGAAAAAACCAAATGTATAGGTATATCAGAAGTCATGGATGTTCTAAATTTCTCCAAAGACGGACAAAGAAGCTCATGATGCGTTGTGCCAAATTTTGTTCTCTTTATTGTTAGATCTTAACTTAGAATTTTAGTTTTCACAATTGCAAATCTATCGATCAAAACTTCAGTTAAGATCAGTACATATCACATACGGTCCCACATGAAGCACCTGAATATTTTAGCTATTTTGAGGTTAACTTTAGAAAGCTAAGAGGCAAAAATTGAGCGTATCTTATCAAATTAATCGTCCGCCATCTTGATGCCTAATTCCACGGGATTTGGATTTGTACGGAGCCGTCACATTTGGATAGTTTTAAGAGTTTTTGTGTTACAATTGGACTGTAACTTCCTCTACCTTATCTAATTTTGAATGCTCAGCAGAGTTATTATTGCACTAGGAGTCAACCACTATAAAAAGAGCCCTTCTATTTGTAATTTGTTAACAACAATCTAGTGAATAATCATTCATCCAAGAAGTGTTTTCCTCTGAGGTAACGTTCTTTGTTTTCCTTTTATGAAGAAATTCACCGTAAATATATCATTCTTTTACAAACATTATGCTTACCAGTCACCTAATGCATCATATGAACTTGTAATTAATCTTCTTCCAAAAGTAATGAACCAAATCTGATTTATTCCTAGAGTACCTAAGTCTAATAGAAAGCATAGAGCACGTCCTTTTCAGTTCATTACTTTTCACCTCCTTGAAATTTGTCAAAGAAAGGTACAAGCTTATAAAATATGCTCCGTGTACTTTCTTCTTATGCAATGTCAAGTAGTAAAGTTTTCTACTGACAACTTTTCTTTTATGAAAAATTTGCTTGTAGAATCACTGTTGTATTGTATTTTCCATGCCAACTTTTGCTCGAATTGTTATTTTCTTCCTGAGATTTTCTATCAAGTGCTCAAGAAGTAACAAATTCGAAGTGATTTAAAAGAAAATTATCTGCCCGGAACGTTGCTCATGTTGGCAAAAAAATATTACTTCATACAAGATAATGACATTACTTTGAAGAAGGATAAGGCTTTACACCGTCTCAAGTTGAAGATTTTACTTTTATCTGAGGCAAAGACCATTACACCGTCTGAGCCAAAGATTTATTTTGTATGAAGCGAAGATATAGTCTGAGCTAAAGGCTTCATATTATTTGAAACAAAGACAATTACATCGTCTAAGCTAATGACTTCATCTTGTTTGAAGTTTAACTTCATTTTATCTGAAGCATAGACCATTACACCAGATAAGCCAAAGATTTTCCTTTATCTTAGGCAAAGATCATTATACCATTGAAGCCAAAGATTTATTTTGTGTGAAGCGAAGACCATTACACCGTCTAAGCTAATGACTTCCTCTTGTTTGAAGATTTAACTTTATTTTATCTGAAGCATAAACCATTACACCGTCTAAGCCAAAGATTTTCCTTTATCTTAGGCAAATATCATTAAAACATCTAAGCCAAAGATTTATTTTGTTTGAAGCGAAGACCATTACACCGTCTAAGCTAATGACTTCATCTTTTTTGAAGATTTAACTTTATTTTATCTGAGGTATAGACCATTACACCGTCTAGGCCACTCATTACACCGTCTAAGCTAATGACTTCATCTTCTTTGAAGATTTAACTTCATTTTATCTGAGGCATAGACCATTACACCGTCTAAGCTAATGACTTCATCTTGTTTGAAGATTTAACTTCATTTTATCTGAGGCATAGACCATTACATTGTCTAAGACAAAGACTTCACTTTATTTGAAACTTGACTTTCTTTATCTATGGCAAAGACCATTACATCATTTAAGCCAAAGGCTTTACTTTTTATCTGAGGCAGAGACCATTACACCGTCTGAGCCAAAGATTTATTTTGCAAAGACGAAGACAATCATCCAAGCTGAAGACCATTACTTTGTCTAAGGCTAAGACCATTACACCGTCTAAGATGAAGACTATACTTTTTCTAAGGTGAAGACAACCCTCTAGGCTGAAGACTTTATTACTTTGTCTGAGGATAATACCATTACACCGTCTAAGCTGAAGACTATATTTTGCCCAAGACGAAGACCAGCAAAGTCTATTATACAGTCTAACTTGAAGATTTTACTACACCACCAAAATATTTGACCTTTTGGCGCAAAGGAATGAAAACTCGTCCTCATTTTGAGATACATGAATCAAAGATTATATGAAGCATGATTTTTTTTTTCAAAAAGCTGACCACCAAGAATATCTCTTCAACTTCAATCTTCATAGGTAATTTTATGATCTCCTTTATATAGATATGTTTCTCCTTTATTTTTTTTGCAGGTAGAAGAATAAATCAATTCCAAAGATACTATTTTAGTAAAGATAACCTCACAATCGAAGAATCTTTTTTTACATTTCAACTTGAAGACATGGCAGACTTGTATGCTTCTACTTGAAGACTTGACAGATTTGAAGTCTTCGACTTGAAGACTGAAGATTTTAACTTGACGATTCAACTTGAAGGTTAAAGTATAAGAGTTAAACTTGAAGATGTAGCCACTTTGAAGAATTCAACTTGAAGACATGGCATACTTGAATAGTTGAAGACTTAGCGGACTAGAAGAATTTAACTCAACTTCAGCTTGAAGATTTAGCATGTAGAGATTTCAAATCAATGATATAGAAAATATGAAGAATTCAACTTGGCTACTTGGAAAACTTGAAGAATTCAGCTAAAAGACATGATAGTCTTGAAAACTTTGTAGCCTGCTAAAGACTATAATTGTCTTGAAGATACCAATCTCGGTGAAGAGGATCAAGTCATTCTGCAGTTTATAACGAGTGAGCTTCTTAGTTTTTAATACTTTATGGATTTTATGACTTAGTGCACTTGAATACTGCAACTTTAAGACCTAGCGAGCTTGAATACTTCAAATTGATGATGTAATAGACTTGACAAAAACAACTTGACTTAGAATTGGAGCCTTCAACTTGAATATTTAGCCTCTTATTAAAGAAACTATAGTCATTCCATCAAAGACCTCATTTGACATGGAGGACTTGGCCCAATTGACCTCATTTGAATAATGTCTTAGGTAATATATATTTTTAACTCATATGACTGAACTCAGAATGAAACTGTAAGCTGCCTACGTACCTCAGTGAAGAGGATCAAGTCATTCCGTAGTTCGAAATGGGTGAGTTTTATTTTCCATCCTAAATTTTGCCTAGGCCACCTCTTTCGAGGTTTTCAACCTAGCGGACTTTATTTTTTTTTGATGTCATAACTTTTGCCTAAGTCGCCTCTTTTGAGGTTTTTAACCTAGCGGACTTTTTTTTGGGCCGTGTAGAATCTGTACTCTTGCAGGTCAGGAGAAACATGCAGTTTATGCTCATGCGTTAAAGAGCGTATTTGTTTTCTTCAAGGATAGTATCTCTTCATGTATTTCCCATTGATGGGGCCAATCCACAAACCTTCCGAGTCAACTATCTTATAAGCGCCACTTGAGTATATATCTTGTACGATATATGGTCCATCCCACTTAGTAGAGAATTTGCCCCCAGATCGACGAGAGGTAATAATAAGCCTTTTGACCACAAGAACTTGGTCACCCACTTGGAAAGATCTAAGGCATACCCTTTTGTTAAAACATCGAGACAGGCGAGCTTGATAACATTCAAGGTATTATTGAGCTTCTAGCCTCTTTTCATCAAAAGCCTCCAATTCTTCAAGGTGTAATCGAGCATTTTCTTCATCAGTGAGTCCTTCTTGAATGGCAAGCCTCAACGATGGGATTTGGCGATCAAGTGGAAGGACTGCTTCAACTCCATAAACAAGCAAATAAGGGGTTGCTTGCGTTGGTGTGCGATATGTGGTCTAAGAGGTTCTTCCATCCTTTCATGCCAATCTTTCTTAGACTTAGAGACAATATTTTTCAACAAGTTGCAGAGCGTCTTGTTAAATGCTTCAGCAAGCTCATTGGCAGAAGCATAATACATGGAGGAATTGCATTGCTTGAAGCCAAAAGGATCACATATTTTATTCATCAACTTGTTATCAAATGGATTACCATTGTCTGTAAATATATATCGAGGAATGCTAAAGCGATAGATAATATTGACTCAGATGAAGTTAGCCACATTTTCCTTTTTTACTTCCTTAAGAGAAATAGCTTCAACCCACTTCGAGAAGTAGTCAGTTGCGGCCAAAATGTATAGATGTCCACCAGAAACTTTGGCAATGAGCCAAGAACATCCGAACCCCAAGCATCAAATGGCCAAGAAGCAACAGTTGGGAGTAATACTTCAGGTGGTTGATGTATGAAGTTAGCATGGAATTGGCAAGCTTTACACTTCCGAGCGTAATCCAAACAATCTTTCACCATGGTTGGCCAATAATACCCCATTCTTTTTATGTGGAAATGAAGTTTTGGCCCAGATTGATGTGCACCACATACTCCAGAGTGTGCCTCTTGCAATGCTTGAAGGGATTCGTCTGTCCCCAAACAACGTAGGAGCACTCCATCAAATGATCGTCTGTAGAGTGTATTCTTGTAATAAATAAAAAGAGGGGCTCTCCTTCGGATTTCCGTTTTCCTTCAGGGATTTTCTGGCAATATACCGTAACAAAGATAATCTATTAATTTTTGTCGTCAGTTTTCAATTTCAACCTCAAGAACAGAAGCAGTATGCTCAGCTTCGCTTTCTTCTTCCTCATAGTCATTTGGTGGAGGAACTACCTATCTTTGGCAAACAGTGACTTGTGTCTGAGCAGGCAAAGATAATGTAGAAGCTAAGGTTGCTAATGCATCGACTCTTTTATTTTCCTTTCTCGGCACGTGTTGAATAGTTACTTCTCCAAGCCAACTTACCAATCTTTGAGCATATTTGTGATATGGCACCAACTCTGGCTTCTTGACCTCATAGCTACCCAAAATCCGGTTGATCACTAACTTGGAATCTCCAAAAACTTGTAATTGCAATTGTTTGATATCCACAGCCATTTCAAGCCCAAGTATGAGAGCTTGATATTCAGCAACATTGTTGGAGCACCGTTGTGCTAAAGTGAAAGAATAGGGCAAAACTTCTCCTTGAGAAGTGATAAAGAATATTCCAACGCCAGCTCCTTCATGATGTGCAGCGCCATCAAAATATATCTTCCAAGGAGGCTGAATTTCTATGACCATTGCATCTTCATCAGGCAATTCATCAGACAACTCCCAATCATCTGGAATCGGATGGTCAGCTAGGAAGTCTGTTAATACTTGTCCTTTTACTGTCTTTTGAGGAATATACACAATTTCAAATTGTTGAAACTGGAGGTACCACCTCGCTAATCGATCACTTAGGACTGGTTTAGACATGACAAACTTGATAGGGTTCACTCTTGAGACGAGTCGCACAACGTGAGCTTGGAAGTAATGCTTCAGCTTTTGAATAGAGAAGACAAGTGCCAAACATAACTTCTCAATAGGAGAATACTTGAGCTCATTTGGCGTCGCCATCCTACTCAAGTAATAAAGCGCATTTTATTTGCCTTCATTGTTTCCTTGAGTGGGAAGCGCTCCTACTGACCTTTCTTGTGCTGAAATATAAAATATTAGTGGATTTCCAGGTATGGGGGCTGCCAGTAATGGAGGTTTCATCAGATAAGGCTTAATGCTTTCAAAAGCATTTCTGCAAGCTTGGTCCCATTTAAAAGGAACCCCTTTCTTCATGAGGCGATTAAATGGTTGGCACCTTCCAGCCATATTCGAAATAAATCTTCTATGATATGCCAACTTACCCTGCAAGTTTTTTAATTCATGAATATCTCTAGGCTCGAGCATTTTCAAGATAGCATCCACCTTAGCTTGATCAATTTCGATACCTCGATGTCGAACAATAAAACCCAGGAACATCCTAGAAGTAACTCCAAAAGCACATGTCAAGACCCGGATTTCCCACCCTCGGAATTCGTGATGGTGCCTACTAATAGGAGCTAGGCAAGCCAATTATCAATTGCCTCTTTTAGAGAACATCGACAATATTAACAATAATGAAGTATTTAACAACAAAGCGGAAATCTCAAATAAAATTTACTAAAAGAAATGCGGAAGTTTAACAATCATCTAACCAAGACTGGTGTCACAATACTCACGAACGCCTAGAGAATACTAAATACAAGGTTTGAAGGAAATATAAATTGTCTGATACGGTACAACGATAACAAACTGAATAAAATAGAAAGGACTCAGGGCTTGAGGACGTCAGCAAGGCTACCTCGAATGTCCCTGTACTGGAAACTCGCTCCCAGAATGCTACTGCTACTCAAATGCTGCTCCAACACCTGGATCTGTGCAAAAAGATGCACAGAGTGTAGCATCAGTACAACCGACCCCATGTGCTGGTAAGTGCCTGGCCTAACCCCGGCGAAGTAGTGACGAGGCTAGGAACAGACCACCAGATAAAACTTGTACAGTTCAAATATATACATACAACGGAAAGAAACACAGGAAGTAAACAGTCGACGAACAGAAGGGGGGAATCATGGTGTGGGGAGGCAACGATTATAATCAGGAAATCACAATATAAGATAGAAACAATCAAAGAATTTATAGCGATGCAAGAACATGAATAATTCAAATAAAACACAATGGCGTCAGTCACTGTTGCGACGTGCAACCCGGTTCTCAAATATCATTGTTGCGGCGTGCAACCCGACCCTCAAATATCATTGTTGCGGCGTGCAACCCGATCCTCAAATATCATCGTTGCGGCGTGCAACCTGACCCTCGAATATCATTGTTGCGGCGTGCAACCCGATCCTCAAATATCATCGTTGCGGCGTGCAACCCGATTCTAAAATATTATTGTTGCGGCGTGCAACCCGATCCTCAAATATCATTGTGCGGCGTGCAACCCGACCCTCAAATATTATTGTTGCGACGTACAACCCGATCCTCACATATCATTGTTGCGGAGTGCAACCCCATCCTCAAATATCATTGTTGCAGCGTGCAACCCGCTCCACCAATATCATACTTTCTTATCCAAACAACAGTCACAAATACGGGGCATGAAGTAAACAAACAAGGAAAAGAATATCCCAACAAGGGAATACAACAAAGCAATTAAATCCCAGCAAGGGAACAATATCAATAAACTCAAAGTCCCGGCAAGGGAAAATAACAACACAACTAAATCCCCGACAAAACAGGTAAATCAACAAAAATAATAACACGTCCCGGCAAAGGAGTAATCATCAACTCTTTCTCTTTCTTACGCTTCTTACTTATAATTCACTTTAACATCTGAGCCATCGCTCCAAAGAGTTATTTCATATTATATACCTTCTCAATCCGTAATACAACTCGAGTCATTGCTCCACGGAGTTTAGTAATCATAATCCCTATCTCGTGCTCTTTACAGTATATAGAAATCATCAAATAAGTATGGAAGAATCGCAACAATTCAGGATAATCTCAATATAAGGACACACGGTCATGCTAGACACCAGTGTATAGATACTCGTCACCATGCCTATACACCGTACTCCACAAATAGCAATTAGCAAATAAGACTACTCTTATTCCCTCAAGCCAAAGTTAGACCAAACACTTACCTAAAATGCTCCAAAAATCAACTTAAGTATAGCTTTACCCCTCGAATTTGGCTCCAACTCAGTCAAATATATGAAATAATGACTTTACAATATTAATAATAGCTAAACAAACTAAACCCAATGCCTAAATATGAATTTTCAAGCTTTCTTCCAAAAATTTCAAAATCGACCCCAGGCCCGCTTGGTCAAAACACGAGGTTCGAACCAATTCCATGTCACCCATTCCCCCACGAGCCCGGATATACAATTTATTTTCAAATTCGACCCCAAAACGAGGTCTAAATCAAAGAAAATTGAAAAGCCCTAATTCTACCCTTTTCCCCCCAATTCTTACCATGAACTACATGACTTAGGTCTAGGAATTTGATAAAAGATGATAGAAAATGAAGAAAACGAGTTAGATAATACTTACCCAAGAAGCTTTGGTGAAGAAGAGCTCTAAAGATCGCCTATGGGCTGTGGAGAAGATGAGTTCGTGTGTTTAGGGTGAAAAATCCCATCAATGTTCTGTTTTGGGTATTTAAAATCACTGGGCAAAATTGGTCTATGCGATCGCGGAAAGGGCATTGCGATCGCATAGAGGAAAGGTTTTAAGTCACTGCGATTGCGATGGGGCAAATGCGAACGCATAGAGGAAATATGACTGGGCAAGGAAAATGCTCTTGCGATCACGAAGTGGACAATGTGATCGCATAGGGATGGGAAGGCTGGGCATATCGATCACACAAGGGTTGTTGCGATCGCATAGAACAAAACTAGGCTCTTGAAATTTTAACACTATGTGATCGCGGGAGAAGCTATGCGATCGCATAGAACAACGTACCAGATATCAGAACTGAGCATTTTCTGCAATTTTTACTAAGTTCAAAACACCCCGAGCCACCTCCGAATCACTCCCGAGCCCTCGGGGCTCCTAACCAAACACACACACTAACTCAACAACCTCCTACAAATTTAACCGAGCGATCAAATCGCCAAAACAACATCAAAATCAATGAATCAAACCTCAAAATTATCATTTTTCATTTTAACTTCATAAACTTCAAATTTTAGATATCTAGGTCCGAAACACGTCAAATGGCGTTCGATTTTCACCAAATTTCACAGAAAGCGCTTAAACCATATATAAGACCTGTACCGGGCATCGGAACCAAAATATGAGCCTGATACCACAGTCTTTTAATTAATTTTCATTTCTATTTTCCTTAATAATTTCAGAATAACAATTTCACAGAAAAATTCATTTCTCGGGCTCTAGACCTCGGAATTCGACTCCGGGCATATGCCCGAGTCTCATATTTTTCTACGGAGCCTACGGGACCGTCAAATCACGGGTCCGGGTCCGTTTACCAAAAATATTGATTAAAGTCAACTTTAATCATTTTAAAGCCACATTTTGAATTTTTTCATAGAATTTAACATATAATATTTCCGGCTACGCGCTTGGACTACGCACGCAAATTGAGGCAATTATAAAGGAGATTTTCAAGGCCTCGGAAGTGCGGAATTAAATAGAAAACCGGTGATGACCCTTTGGGTCGTCACATTCTCCACCTCTAAAACAACTGTTCATCCTCGAACAGACAAAAGAAAGAAGTACCTGAGTCAAGAAATAGATGAGGATAACGGCTCCGTATATCAAACTCGGACTCCCAGGTCGATGCCTCAGGAGGCTGACCTCTCCACTGGACACGCACTGAAGGAAAACTCTTCGACCTTAACTGTCGAACCTGCCGGTCTAGAATAGCTACCGGCTCCTCCTCGTAAGACAGATCCTTGTCCAACTGGACAGTGCTGAAATCTAACATGTGGGCTAGATCGCCATGATACCTCCGAAGCATGGACACATGAAACACTGGATGCACGGTTGACAAGCTGGGCGGCAAGGCAAGTATGTAAGCCACCTCTCCCACACAATCGAGAACCTTAACTGGGCCAATGAAGCTAGGGCTAAGCTCGCCCTTCTTCCCAAATATCATTACGCCCTTCATAGGCGACACTCGGAGAAAGACCCACTCACCAACCATGAAAGCTACATCTCGAACTTTACGATCCGCATAACCCTTTTGCCGCCACTGAGCCGAACGAAGCCTGTCCTGAATGATCTTGACCTTATCTAAGGCCTTCTGAACTACATCTGTACCCAATAACCGAGCCTCTCCCGGCTTAAACCATCCGATTAGAAACCGACATCGCCCACCATACAACGCCTCATATGGAGCCATCTGAATGCTGGACTGGTAGCTGTTGTTGTAGGCGAACTCTGCGAAAGGCAAAAATTGGTCCCACGAGCCTCCAAAATCGATGACATAGGCTCGGAGCATATCCTCCAATATCTGGATAGTCCTCTCGGACTGGCCGTCCATCTGAGGATGGAACGGTGTGCTCAACTCAACCCATGTGCCCAACTCATGCTGAACTGCACCCCAGAAATGCGAGGTAAACTTCGTACCCCGATCCAAAATGATATATGCTGGCACACCATGAAGGCGAACAATCTCTCGAAAATAAATCTTATCTAACCTCTCGAATGAATAGGAGACTGCTACAGGAATGAATGCGCCGACTTGGTCAGCCTATCAACAATGACCCAAATAGCATCAAACTTCTTCTGAGTCATCGGAAGTCTAGTAATGAAATCCATGGTAATCCTCTCCCACTTTCACTCGGGAAGCTCAATCCTCTGAAACAAACCACTAGGCCTCCGATGCTCATACTTAACCTGCTGACAGTTCAAACATCGAGCCACATATGCAACAATATCTTTCTTTATCCTACGCCACCAATACTGCTGCCGCAAGTCCCGATACATCTTCGTGGCACCCGGGTGAATAAAATACCGAGAACTATGGCCTCCGCTAAGATCAACTCTCGAATCCCATCGACATTGGGCACACAAACTCGCCCCTGCAACCTCAAAACACCATCATCATCTAAGGTCACCTTCGTGGCACCTCCATGTTGCACCGTGTCTCTCAGGACATACAAATGGGGATCATCAAACTGCCGATCATAGATGCGCTCCAATAATGAAGAACGAGCGACCGTGCAAGCTAACACTCTTCTAGGCTCGGAAATGTCCAACCTCACAAATCGATTGTCCAAGGCCTGAAAATCCAAAGCAAGCGGTCTCTGGCCGACCGAAACATAAGCAAGACTACCCATGCTGGCGGACTTCCTACTCAATGCATCAGCCACCATATTGGCTCTCCCCCGGTGATACAAAATAGTAACATCATAATCTTTCAATATCTCCAACCATCTCCTCTGCCTCAAGTTCAACTCCTTCTGCTTGAACAAGTACTGCAGAATCTTGTGATCAGTGTACACCTCACACGTCACACCATATAGGTAATGCTTCCAAATCTTCAAGTCATGAACAATGGCCGCCAACTCTAGATCATGAACCAGATAATTCTTCTCGTAGATTTTCAACTGCCTCGAAGCATAAATAATGACTCTGCCATCCTGCATCGATACCGCACCAAGCCTAATACGGGAAGCATCACAATAAACTGTATAAGGCCCTAAGCCTGTGGGCAAAACCAATATCGGTGCCGTAGTCAGAGCTGTCTTAAGCTTCTGAAAGCTCGCCTTACACTCGTCTGACCATCTGAACTGGGCACCCTTCTAGGTCAATCTGGTCATCGGGGCTGCTATGGATGAAAGTCCCTCCACGAACCGATGGTAATAACCTGCTAACCCCAAGAAACTCCGAATCTCAGTAGCTGATGCTGGTCGAGGCCAGTTCTTGACTGCCTCAATCTTCTTCCACCTGAATACCCTCTGCTGATACGACATGACCTAGAAATGCAACAGAACTCAATCAAAACTCACACTTCGAGAACTTAGCATATAACTGACTATCCTTCAGAGTCTGAAGAACCACTCTGAGGTGCTGCTCGTGCTCCTCCTGGCTGCGGGAGTACACCAGAATATCATCAATAAAGACTATCACGAACAAGTCCAAGTAAGGCCTGAACACTCGGTTCATCAACTCCATAAATGCTGCTGGGGCATTGATCAACCCAAATGACATAACCAAAAAATCATAATGCCCATACCAAGTGCGGAATGTTGTCTTAGGGACATCAAACGCCTAAATCCTCAACTGATGGCAGCTAGATCTCAATTCTATCTTTGAAAACACCTTTGCGCCCTGAAGCTAGTCAATCAAATCATCAATCCTCGATGGTGGATACTTTTTCTTAATCGTCTCTTATTCAATTGCCGGTAATCAATGCACATCCTCATCGAACCATCTTTTTTTCTTCACAAATAACACCGGCGCGCCCCAAGGAGAAACATTGGGTCTACTGAAATCCTTCTCCAACAAATCCCGCAACTGATCCTTTAACTCTTTCAACTCTAACGGGGCCATGCGATACGGCGGAATGGAAATGGGCTGAGTGCCCGGAGCCAGATCGATACAAAAATCAATATCCCTGTCGGGCGACATACCCGGCAGGTCTGAAGGGAAACCTCGGGGAACTCCCGAACAATAGGAACAGAATCAATAGAAGGAACCTCTGTGCTGGAATCGCGAACATACGCTAGATAAGCTAAACACCCTTCTCGACCATGCGTTGAGCCTTCACATATGAAATAACACTACGGGTGGCATGACCTGAGGTCCCTCTCCACTCTAAATCGGGGAAAATCTGGCAAAGCCAAGGTTATGGTCTTGGCGTGACAATCCAAGATAGCATGATATGGGGACAACCAATCTATCCCTAATATAACATCTAAATCCACCACGTCTAAGAGCAATAAATCAACACGGGTCTCAAGACCCTCAAACACTAACACACAGGAATGATGAACTCGATCGACCACTATAGAATCTCCTACCGGTGTAGATACATAAACAGGAATACCCAAAGCATCACTAGGCATAACCAGGTAAGGTGCAAAATAGGATGACACATACGAATACGTAGACCAAGGGTAAAAAAGCGCTGAAGTATCTGTAATACAAATCAGAATGGTACCAGTAATATCTGCACCTGAAGATTCAGCCTCTGGCCTAGCTGCAGGCTGGCCTCTACCTCTGGCGACCTGAACTCCACCTCTAAGACCTCTACCTCCACCACTAACACCTCTTCCACCGCCTCTAGCTGGCTGGGCAGGTCGTGGAACCTCCGGTGCCTGAATCATAGCCCGAGAACTCTGATGCTGGAAGCTGCCATAAACTCGAGGGCAATATCTGACAATGTGCCTCGAATCACCAAAAGCATGGCAAGAACTTATCTACTACGGTTGAGCACCCCTCAACCTCGGGCAAACCCTCCTGAGATGACCATATTTGCCACACTCATAACATCCACGCGACTGCTGAGGGAACTGAGGCTGACCCTGTCGACCTGAATGACCACCTGAAGTACCAAGAGTGACATGGGGAGCTGACTGAAAGGGCCTGGGAGGATGGCCTCTACCATAAGTACCTCTACCTCCAAACGAGGTACCACTAAACCTGCCTGCATGAAAGGGCCCCTTATCCGACCCATGGACACCTCCCTGTGGCAGAGCTATCTCAACTCTACGGCCCACATTGGCCGCCTCCTAAAAGGTGATCTCACTCCCAACCTGAGCCACTATACCCGGCTGACCTGCCACTGCTGGCGGAACTACTGGAAGCAAACCCGCTCGAATGACACCCTCTATGAGGCCTACCAATCGGACTAGAACGTCCTGAAGAACTGGGGTGGCAATAAACCCCTCTGGGACCTGAGCTGGGCCCACCGGGACTGCTGGGGATGGAACCTCCTCCTCCAAATCAACCTGAGGCTCCGCCACTAGAGCTGCTGCTGGGGGATTAGACTGCTGCGCGATAAAAGAGAAAGCACATGTTCTCGCCATCTGTGGAGGAACAGAATAGAAATTCAATTGGTACTTGAAAAATAGAATCGCACGACAAGAAAGAACAAATGTGAAACTTTCCTAACTCTGTAGCCTCTAGGGGATAAATACAGACATCTCTGTACCGATCCCTCAGACTCTACCGAGTTTGTCCGTGAGTTGTGAGACCTATGTAACCTAGTGTTCTGATACCAACTTGTCACGACCCGTATTTCCCACCCTCAGGAGTCGTGATGGCGCTTACTAATAGGATCTAGGCAAGCTAATTATCAATTACCTCTTTTAGCAAACATCGACAATATTAACAATAATGAAGCATTTAACAACAAAGCGGAAGTCTCAACTAAAATTTTCTAAAAGAAATGCGGAAGTTTAACAATCCTTTACCCAAGACTGGTGTCACAATACTCACAAACGTCTAGAGAATACTAAATACAAGGTTTGAAGGAAATATAAAACTGTCTGCTACGGTACAACGATAACAAACTGAATAAAATAGAAAGGACTCCGGACCTGTGGACGTCAGCAAAGCTACCTCGAATGTCCCTGGACTAGAAACTCGCTCCCAGAATGCTACTGCTACTCAAATGCTTCTCCAACACCTGGATCTGTGCAAAAAGATGCACAGAGTGTAGCATCAGCACAACCGACCCCATGTGATGGTAAGTGCCTGGCCTAACCCCGGCGAAGTAGTGACGAGGCTAGGACCAGACCACCAGATAAAACCTGTACAGTTCAAATATATACATACAACGGAAAGAAACACAGGAAGTAAACAGTCGACGAACAGAAGGGGGGAATCATGTTGTGGGGAGGCAACGGTTATAATCAGGAAATCACAATATAAGATAGAAACAACCAAAGAATTTATAGCGATGCAAGAACACGAATAATTCAAATAAAACACACTGGCGTCAGCCACTGTTGCGGCGTGCAACCCGATCCTCAAATATCATTGTTAGGACGTGCAACCCGATCCTCAAATATCATTGTTGCGGCGTGCAACATGATCCTCAAATATCATCATTGCGACGTACAACCCGACCCTCAAATATCATTGTTGCGGCATGCAACCCGATCCTCAAATATCACCATTGCGGCATGCAACCCGACCCTCAAATATCATTGTTGCGACGTGCAACCCGATCCTCAAATATCATTGTTGCGGCGTGCAACCCAACCCTCAAATATCATTATTGCGGCGTGCAACCCAACTCTCAAATATCATTATTGTGGCGTGCAACCCGATCCTCAAATATCATCATTGCGGCGTGCAACCCGATACTCAAATATCATCATTGCGGCGTGTAACCCACTCCACCAATATCATACTTTCTTATCCAAACAACAGTCACAAATACGGGGCAAGAAGTAAACAAACATGGAAAAGAATATCCTCGCAAGGGAATACAACAAAGCAATTAAATCCTAGCAAGGGAACAATATCAATAAACTCAAAGTCCCGGCAAGGGAAAATAACAACACAACTAAATCCCCGGAAAGGGAGGTAAATCAACAAAAATAATAACACGTCCCGGCAACGGAGTAATCATCAACTCTTTCTCTTTTTTACGCTTCTTACTTATAATTCACTTTAACATCTGAGCCATCACACCAAAGAGTCATTTCATATTATATACCTTCTCAATCCGTAATACAACTCGAGTCATTGATCCACGGAGTTTAGTAATCATAATCCTTGTCTCATGCTCTTTACAATATATAGAAATCATCAAATAAGCATGGAAAAATCGCAATAATTCAGGATAATCTCAATATAAGGACACACGGTCATGCTATACACCAGTATATAGATACTCGTCACCATGCCTATACACCATACTCCACAAATAGCAATTAGCAAATAAGACTCTACTCCTATTCCCTCAAGCCAAAGTTAGACCAAACACTTACCTCAAATGCTCCAAAAATCAACTCAAGTATAGCTTTACCCCTCGAATTTGGCTCCAACTCAGTCAAATCTATGAAATAATGACTTTACAATATTAATAATAGCTAAACAAACTAAACCCAATGCCTAAATATAAATTTCCAAGCTTTCTTCCAAAATTTCCAAAATTGACCCCGGGCCCGCTTGGTCAAAATACGAGGTTCAAACCAATTCCATGTCACCCATTCCCCCACGAGCCCGGATATGCAATTTGTTTTCAAATTCGACCCCAAAACGAGGTCTAAATTAAAGAAAATTGAAAAGCCCTAATTCTACCCTTTTCCCCCAATTCTTACCATGACCTACATGACTTAGGTCTAAGAATTTGATAAAAGATGATAAAAAATTAAGAAAACGAGTTAGATAATACTTACCCAAGAAGCTTTGGTGTAAAAGAGCTCTAAAGATCGCCTATGGGCTGTGGAGAAGATGAGTTCGTGTGTTTTGGGTGAAAAATCCCGTCAATGTTCTATTTTGGGTATTTAAAATCACTGGGAAAAATTGCTCTATGCGATCGCGGAAAGGGCATTGCGTCATAGAGGAAAGGTTTTTAGTCACTGCGATCACGATGGGGCAAATGCGAACGCATGGAGGAAATATGACTGGGCAAGGAAAATTCTCTATGCGATCGCGAAGTGGATAATGCGATCACATATGGATGGGAAGGCTGGGCATTGCGATCGAACAAGGGCTGTTGCGATCACATAGAACAAAACTAGGCTCTTGAAATTTTAACACTATGCAATCGCATTGAACAACGTACCAGATATCAGAACTGAGCTTTTTCTCCAATTTTTACTAAGTTCAAAACAACTCGAACTACCTCCGAATCACTCCCGAGCCCTTGGGGCTCCTAACCAAACACACACACTAACTCAACAACCTCATACGAACTTAACTGAGTGATCAAATCGCCAAAACAACATCAAAATCAATGAATCAAACCTCAAAATCATCATTTTTCATTTTAACTTCATAAACTTCAAATTTTAGATATCTAGGTCCGAAACACGTCAAATGGCATCCGATTTCAACCAAATTTCACAGAAAGCGCTTAAACCATATATAAGACTTGTACCAGGCGTCAGAACCAAAATATGAGCTCAATACCACAGTCTTTTAATCAATTTTTATTTCTATTTTCTTTAATAATTTCAAAAATATAATTTCACAGAAAAATTCGTTTCTCGGGCTCTAGACCTCAGAATTCGACTCCGGGCATATGCCCGAGTCCCATATTTTTCTATGGATCCTCCAGGACCGTCAAATTACGGGTCCGGGTCCGTTTATCAAAAATATTGACCAAAGTCAACTTTAATTATTTTAAAGCCACATTTTGAAAATTTTCACAGAATTTAACATATAATCTTTCCAACTACACGCTCGGATTGCGCACGCAGATTGAGGCAAGTAAAAATGAGGTTTTCAAGGCTTCGAAAGTGCGAAATGAAAGAGAAAACCGATGATGACCCTTTGGGTCGTCACAACGCACTTCAACGGATTCATTATGAGTTGGTGTCTCCAAAGCCGTTCAAATACCATCCTCAAATCTTGAAAGTGATCATCTTTCTTCCTTGACTTTACTACCAAGTCATAAACATAACACTCCACATTTTTATGAAGCGTGTCATCAAAAATATTTTGCATG
Source organism: Nicotiana glauca (assembly GCA_026770625.1). Taxonomy (NCBI): domain Eukaryota; kingdom Viridiplantae; phylum Streptophyta; class Magnoliopsida; order Solanales; family Solanaceae; genus Nicotiana; species Nicotiana glauca. The sequence goes on from MU766694.1 coordinate 140,354, forward strand.
GCACGTTGATGTGCAACACCAGCATTCTTCAAACCGAAAGGCATTACCTTGTAGCAGTATATACCTTTAGGGGTGCGAAAGGCAATAAGTTCTTCGTCCTTCGGTTCCATGCAAATTTGATTATATCCAGATGAACCATCCATGAAAGTCATCGCCTCGTATCCAGTTGTTGCATCAATCATTAGCTCAGGGATAGGAAGAGGAAATTCATCCTTAGGACAAGCGTTATTTAGGTCCCTAAAGTCAACACAAACTCGAATTTGGCCATTCTTCTTTCTTACAGGGACGATGCTTGAAATACATGTAGGATATTTAACTTCACGAACAAAACCAGCCCCAATAAGCTTGTTAACTTCGGTTTCAATCAAGGGAACCAGTTCAGGTTTGAAGCGACGTTGTGCTTGCTTTACAGGACGAGCGCCTTGTTTGACAGCAAGATGATGAACAGCCACCTTTGGGTCTAAACCTGGCATTTCTTTGTAGCTCCAAGAAAATACGTCTTTGAACTTCTTAAGTAGCTCAATATATTTTCTCTCTTCATCACCAGTTAGAGAGGCACTTATATATGTGGGCTTTGGATCTTCAACTACTCCGAGATTGACTTCTTTTAGTGCATCAACCGTTGTCTTCACCCCTTATTCAAGCTCTGGTGGTGCATCTTTAGCGTCTTCATCTTCTTGAGGATCACCGTCATTGAAAGATATGTGATGATATACATGAATATCAAGGCACGTTTCCTCGATTTCCGTATAGGGTGAAGCATTTTGTTCATTACGAATGGTGATATGATATGATGACCCCACATTTTCTTCATCTTCCTCTTGTTCCTTAGTGTGGACTATGGTATGAGCCTTTGTTTTGAGGACCTCTCCACACGAAACTACCAGTTTTGTCTCTCGCCTCATTCTAAAAGGAATCAGACTTGGGTAGTTTGTGGTCAAAATCTCCTTTTTAAGGGAGATAGGAGCTCCAATCCTTCCATTACTTCCATGGCGCTTGTTTTCCTTCTTCAGTGGTCCCAACCTGTCAAAGACTAATGTCCTTGATTTCGTAAGTCGCTCAAACATAGAAGGCTTGTTATTAAGCGTCGTAGACACGTTTTTAGCAGTAATGCAGTTAAAACTTGCCCTTTTAATGGATATACGGATTGGTGGGGGTTGTTTGTAACCCAATCTTTCACGTGATTGCTTCAGTGGGTACCCTTTATCCATCATCATCTTTTGAGTAGGGTTTGAAGCTTCAGGTGGGAGCTTTCCTAACTTGGATGGTTCGTTGGGATCATATCCAGCTTTTGCCAACAACTTGCAGCCGTTTGGGTCAAAGCCCTCATTTGTACGCTTTGTAGGGAGTGCTAGATTTGGAAGCAAATTGTGGCTTGATGATTTGACAAACCCTTTAAGCAAATTTGTAGATGGCTTAATTGTGTCAATTCGCTTGATAGGAAGGGTCAAGTCTCCTAACGCCTTACCTTGTAGTTCAGAAGATGGATCTTTGACCTTCCTTGCCTTTGGGACATAGCAAAGAATAGGAGTCACTTTCTTACTTGAAGATGCCTCATTCATCTTGTTCCTATCATGAAACACCTGATTTTCTTCAACTGTAATATTTTCTTTGAAACACTTTTGGCCAGTATCACATCATCAACCTTAACCTCCTTTGAGACGTAATTCTTTAAGTAGAATTTTGCATCGGCGAAGTATGATTCAGCCTCGGTAAAGGGCTTATCATCATCAATTATCTTCTTTTCGACCCCACCTACGCAGTATTTCAAGCACTGATGGTAGGTGGATGAAACCACTTTGTTCTTGTGTATCCATGGCCTTTCTAACAAGATATTATATGAGGTTTTTGCATCGATCACGTGCATCCATGCACTCGAATGCAAATCTCCCATATTTATTTCCAATTTGATAGCCCCTATAGCTCTTTTCCCCCCTTGATTGAACCCTTGAATCATCAAACGACTTTCACATAGTTCATCAATCGGTATGCCAAGCTCTTAGACAGTACGAATTGGGAGAATATTGACACCAGACCTATCATCGATCAAGATTCTACTTATTCTCTGTTCTCGCAAAAAGCAAACCATAAATAGGGGTGATTATGGTATGTTTCACCAAGCAAAAGATCATCATCAGTAAATGTGATTTTTGCATCACAAACGTCCACTTCTTTAGAATTCCCAATGAGTTTTTCAGGAAGGGGAGGTGGAAGCAATGATGGATCCTCTTTATTTGTCTCTTCTTCATCTATCTTACAACATGAGGCCTTGATATATTCACAGAAAGCTTGCGGGTGTAACCAGATTGGCAGGAATTCCTCCAATGTCACTGGACGACGTAGCCGTTGATAGTGATTCTCCGCCATTTTTGTTTTCTTCCAGTTCTTCTTTATCATTTTCTTCTTGGGTCTTTTTACCATTTTTACCCTAGTCAACTGCTTATTTGACTCCCTTTGTGAATTTGTCTTGCAGCGTCTCCGCCGAGTCACAAGAATCCAACCTTCATCATCAGTTTGATCATCACGTGATTCACTTTTCTCTTGAGATATTTCCTCCACTATTAGTTTATACGCCATAGGGGGAAGCAATGGTTTTCTCACATCGATAGGTTTAAAGTCACCAAATTTAATCATATTTGGTGATGATGCAGTTTGGATGTCATCACATTCATATACTTCAACAAAATTGCAAAGGACAATGGGATCAAGTGAACTAAAAGCGAAAAAGACTTGATTCGAACTGTCTTTCTCATCCTCAAACAAGATTTTTCCTTGAGCGGCCAAGTCCTTGACTTTCTCCTTGAACACAAAGCACTTTTCAATAGGGTGGCCAAGCAACCGATGGTACTTGCAATAATTTGGATCATTAGTCTTCCTAGCTTCGTCTGGCCGCTTCATTTCGGGTAAATCAATGAGTTTCAACTCAAGGAACTCTTCAAAAATTGCTGGGACATCGGAGTCCAAGAATGGATATTCTTTCGCTTGCATTTCCTTCAGAGTTAACTTTCGGCCAACTTTATCCTGTAAGGATGTTGTCTTCACACTTTGTTTCTTACTCACTTATGTAGTGGCCTTTAATGGCAAGGCATTAACATTCATTGATTCCTTGTTCTCAGACTTCAGCAAAAACTTGCCTCCTTTCTTTATTTCTTGTTTGTCCTTCACTTTGTGAGGTTCATAAACAGGTGGCCCTTGATTTCCACTTGAATACATACTTAGCTCCATATCATGAGCACGTGTAGCCAATTCTTCAAAAGACTTAGGCTTGATACCCTGCAGGATGTAGCGAAGTCCCCAATGCATCCCTTGGATACACATTTCTATTCCAGAAGCTTCACTAAGTCAACAACATGAATATATGGAAAACAATTAAATAAGAGCGGAAGACTTTAAGTTTAAATAAAATGAAATCAAAATGCGGAAGTTTAAAACATATCTCTACCCAAAATCTGGTGTCACTAGCTTACGGACTACTAAAGAGTGCTACAAACAAGTCTGAATGGAAATACAAAACGTCTGTCTTGGTACAAAGAAAATAAACTAAACATAGAAAAGGACTCCTGCCTACGAACTCCAGCTAGGCTACCTCGAAGTCCCTGGACTGAAGACAGCTCCCGGGCAATCCTACTGCCGCTGTCCAAAAGCTGCTCCTGGATCTGTGCAAAAAGATGCACAGAGTGTAGCATCAGCACAACCGACCCCATGTG